>JAIRCJ010000093.1:0-273092 GCA_020883675.1 Bruguiera gymnorhiza
GTTGAGTATATTTATTCCATCAACTTTATTTTTAAAGTTTATCAATGACTATATCCTTATATAAAGAATACTAAAAATAAAGAATATCTTTAATTGAATATAATATGCATGAAAATGTATTTATAATAGTAACCAATACATTGAATTTTGGATTTAAAAGAAAAAAATTATATTCTTCTTTGAATTTATACCTTTTTTCTATTTTTTGGAAACCTTTTACAATCTCAAAAATTCTTTTTAAAAGTTGCCACACCATAAAAAAAAGATAATGTGACACCTAAGTCAACATTGGGCATCGATGTAATACATTAATGTGACAAAATTAATATAAACTAATGGAAAAGGACCAAAACCATTGATAAAGAAACATCGGGGACTAAATTTGACCAAAAAAAAATGTTGAAAAATTAAAAGGTTGCGAAACGTAGATGGTCAAATTAGGCTTTTTGCCATCTTTATTAGCTTTCCTTTCAAGGATTAAATGGTTTAATCCCTAAAACATGATTTCTTACAAACAAGGTTTCTCCTTTTTATCCAAGCACACATTGATTACAAAATTGATTATGAAGTTAACATTTATGGCCGAAACCAAACATTTATTCATCAATGACCGACACGTCAAACACCTTATAAAATGCTAAATCAATTGAATTCTATGAAACATAGGAGTCCGGTAATCCTTAATTTGTTAATTGAGATGGTTCATTGCCTAAAAGTAAGATCATAGCTTATTTCTTTATCAAGTTTCTCCTTTTGTCACTTGGGGTTATTTCATACAAAAGAATCATGAAATTAACTTTTGCATTTAACCAAACAAGACATTCATTGCCTACAAATGCATCAATACACCTTTTATAGTCTAAATTAATTGCAATCCATCAAGCATAAGAATCATTAATTCTTGGTTAACTTTCATACATTATTAGGATGGTTCTATTACCGAAAAATGACAACATCAGTTCATTTCTTGCCAGTAAGACTTCTCCTTTCGTGCACTATATCGTTCACATTAAAAATGATTAAAAAATAACTTTTTTGTTTATGGCAAACATTAAAATCATTGCGACCTAAAGCTATTGAATTCCATCAAACTAACTAGCCATTTGATCTTGATTAGTTTTCCTTACATGGTTTGAACTATATGTTGACTAAAAATATGAAGTCGTCACTTCATTTCTTAATAATAAGGCTTTACCTTTCTTTACATAAAGTCATTCACACAAAATGATTGTCAAACTAACTTTTGTGTCTACATTAAATGTTATTCATTACAAAAAGCATGTCCTATAACCTTGGTACTCTAAAGATGTTGAAATTCTATCAAGCAAATGAGTCATTGATCTTCATTAGGTTTTCTTACATGCATTAAATGGTTTAATTCTTAAACATGAGACTGTCATTTCATTTCTTGCTAACAAGGATTCTCCTTTGTTTCAAAGACTCATTCACACAAAATGATTATTAAATAATTTTTGTATTCATACCAAACATTGTATTCATTAAAATAAGCATACCTTTACACCTTTCACACTTTAGGTCATGCACATCAATAAGCCTTTAGTAATATAAATCTATTAAAGTCCATAAGAAAAAATGAGTCATTAATCCTAATACATGAATTGAATGATTCATTGCCTAAATGATATAACCGTCATTTCATTTCCTACTAACAAGGCTTCTCCTTTCGTTATTTAGAGTTATTCATGCAAAATTATAATAAAATTAACTTTTATGTCTAAAGCAAACATTATTTTCATTGCTACAACTACATCAATACACTTTTGGTTGTTTAAAACTATTAAAGTCCAACAAAAATAGGAATCATTCATCTTGATTAGCTTTCATATGTAGTTTGAATGGTTTATTACATAGAAAATGAGATCATCATTTCAGTTCTTGCTAACATGGCTTCTCATTTCATTACACGATAGCATTTACACAAAATGATCATAAAATTAACTTTTTTGTCTACACCAAACATCAAATTCATTTTGACAAGCACATCCTTACACCTTGGATAAATTGAATCCATTGAATTTAATCAAACAAAGGAGTCTTTTATCTCAATCAGCTTCTTATACATGAAATCAATGGTTCATTGTCTAAAAGATTTTGTCAATTCATTTCTCGTTAATAATTATTCACCCTTTGTTGCACAAACTATTCACATAAAATTATCATGAAATTACCTTTTATGGCTACAAAAATGTTAGAATTGTTTATGAATAATGGTAAAAAAGTTATACCTTGCAAGTGAACGAATCAATAGCAGTATAGCGCACAAATGCAAGGGTTAATTCCAAAAGCATTTGTCTAATTTATTCAAAATCATCTAACTTTGTGGCAAATAAGTTATGTCATACATATGACAATAGTTGATTTGGTAAAACAAGTAGGAGTTTTCATAAAGAACTTAACAATCTAAACCATTCAAAAAAGGCTAGCAATTTGTAAAATAAATTTAGGTTGTAGCAATAGATTGTAACTAGATATAAAAAGATAAACACTAGGAATCCAATTTCATTGTACACATCAATTTTATGTCTTTAACAATTATTAGTTCAATTTTAGGGTTAGTTCTCTCTTATTATGATCATTCCATTGGTGTCTAGCTATAATCAAGTGTTCCTAATCATTAAACTACCTTGGAATTTGACTCATTTAATGACTAAAAACTCATTAAACCCTATTAGAACAATAAAAACCAAAATCCTATCCTAGCACAATATTTGCATCAATAAGAATTGATTCATTCAAGAGTGCACACACAACATGTGAATATGGCATCTTCCTTAGTTATATCTCATATAATCCACCATGTTCATATTGAATATAGATAATAGATGATATAAACTTAATATGGAATTAAGCAAAATGAGTGAAACTAAAATATTGAACTAATTCTGAACTTATGCATAAGACAAAGAAATTTTGTGTAAGTTACATCTCGTAGCTATGAATTTAGTTCATAAACATCATGGCAGAACAAAATAAGTATATGACATGGCAGAAAAGTTAATTTCAAAAGAACTTCTCTCTTTTCTAGCCCAGCTTCACACCTTTCACCTCTTTTTGCCACCTTTTGCTCCCCTTTTTATAGTATAGCACCTCTTATCATGTAATCTTTCTCTTATAATCTTAGCTGCCATCTAGTCCACCAAAATACATCCTTATTTTTCAGCAGCAATTATAACATCTGCAAATCAGTTGTGCGCTGCTGTATTAGGTTGTTCTTTCCTATTATATCCCTTTAATTTTAGCTTTTAAATTCCTTGATGAGTCCCCTTTAATCCCTGAAATTACTGCACAATCTCGGCTATTGATGTTTCTCCACAAATCATGACCAATTATCTCATTAAAATCACATTTTAAATCCTGTAATTCCAGCAAATTCAACTTACAATGAAATTTCTGCCTTCAAAATGATTGAACTAGACTGAGCTATAAACACAAAAGTTATAGCCTCATGTCTAAGCTTTTTGTAGGTTCTAGAGTTGCATCAATCTGATATCAACTCCTATTTTCTTATTTTTTTTTAGCCATCAAAATGGTCAATTGCTGGAGCTTGATAAGAATGTCTTCTAAATTAATTTCCTTTGACTACTTAGCCTCTTTGTTCTCCATTTCCATCATAATTTTCACGTATCAAACAACCAATTTAATAGAGCATAAATTGTAAATAAATCATAAATACTGTCATAATTATGACACTATCAAATACCCCTAAACCTACATTTTGCTCATCCTCGAGAAAAACAAACAAAATTGAATAACATAAAATCTAACTCATTTTCAAAGGAATCATGATTGCATTCAGCACATGCAACGAGCCTTTGAACCCCTAGGTCAACCCTAGTGTCTCTTCTTTTTAACACCATAAAAATTCTTCCCTCAGCACTCGCTTTTTGATGCAAATAGTATCATTTGTTATGAAAGCACTCAGCCACTCAACAAGTAATTAACTTATACTACTTATATCTCAAGCCATTATTTGATGTGAAAGTTGACATAGGTGCCATATTGAACCTCTAGTTACTAAGTAACTCAAAACATTAGAGTAAATTATTATTATTTTTTTTTAAACTTGTTGACTTAAACTATACTTAGGCCTAGCTTTAAGGGATAACTACAAGTAAAACATCACATGAATGACCATGCTTTATTATACATACAGATAAACCTTAATAAAAGTGCATACACTTCAATAGTCATAACAATCAAACACTTTTAACTCAATCAAATAAGCTTTTATTAAATTATAAATCAATAATCAAGTAGAAAGAGTATCGTTCCCTAAATATATAACAAAAGAGAAAAACAATAAATAAATAAATAAATAAAATGACACAATTTCACATGTACATGCACAATACCCCCAAACCTACATGAAACTTTGTTCTTAAATTGTAAAAACAAAGATAGCATGAACATTTGGGAATGCATGATGGAATCAATAACTTAATAAAAGAAAAACAACCATACCTAATTGGGTTAGCTCCTAACAAGCATTGTATTTAACATCTAGGCAAGACGGAGTACCACAACTAAGGCTCAATTAAATCCAACAAAATCCACCATTGCCACCATAAGGATGCTCTCCAAGTACAATTTTAAGTGACAACCATTAACCTTAAAATAGTTTCCTATTTTCATATTTTCTATCTCCAAAGCACCATAAGGAAATACTCGCTCACCAAGAATGGTCCTAACCACCTAGACTTCAATTTTCCTGGAAAGAGTCCCAAATGTGAGTCATACATATCTTGGTGAAACTCTTTCCATTGTATTGATTTGTCATGAAAGAGCTTGGTTTGTTCCTTGTAAATCTTGGCATTTTCATGAGCCTTACTATAAAGCCACTCTAATTCATTCCACTGCAACGTTTTTGTATCTTCAGCCTTACTTATATCAAAATTGAGATGCTTAATTGCCTAATAGCTCGATGCTCCAATTCTACCAGTAAATGACAAAGACAAGCCTATAAGGGCTCATTTCAATTGGTGTTTTGTACGTAGTTCTATATGCCTCTAGAGCATCATTTACCTTTACTACCCAATCCTTCCTAGAAGTATTCACAATCCTCCCTAGTATTGCCTTTATTTGCTTGTTGCTTACCTCTACTTGTACTAAGGTTTGCAGTTGATACAATGTAGCTACTTGAGGAGTAATATTGTACTTCTTCAATAACACTAATGATGGATCAAGGAGTACCAAATTTAATAAAAATCATATCTTTTATAAAACTAAGCACAATCTTACCATCATTGGCCTTGGTAGCCATTGCCTCAATCCATTTAGGCATGTAATTAATAGAAACAAGCATATAATTATACCCAAAAGGAGTAGAAATGGGCCTCATAAAATCAATCCCCCATACATCAAACAATTCTACAACTAGGTTACCTATGAGTGACATCTCATTTTGCTTGCTTATATTGCCTACTTGTTGGCACTTGTCACATATGGCACAAATTGAAATGGCATATTTGAACAAAGCTGGCCAAAAGAAACCTAGTTGAAATACTTTGTGCTGCCTTTTTTTCTAAACCAAAATGCCACCCACAACTAAGCTCATGGCTATGTTATAAGATGCTCCCTTACTCTAATTTAGGAACACACCTCCTTATAATTTGGTCCAAATAATGCTTGAATATGTATGGCTCATCCCAAAAATAATGCTTCACCACAAACAAAAACCTTTTCTTTCCTTACAAGTTTAAATTGGGATTGAAAATGCCACTAACGAAATAATTTTCAATATTTGCATACCAAGGCACATCCTCAAGGATTAAGAAAAGTTATTCATCAAGAAATCTTCATTTAATGACACAAAATTCTAAATTTTGTTTTCATGACAAGGTTCCTCCCTAAGCCGTGATAAGTGATCTACCACCACATTCTTGTTCCCTTGTTTGTCCTTAATTGTCAAATTAAACTCTTGCAACAATAAAATCTAGGACTAGCATTTAGGTTTAGCATAGGCTTAACATCTTTCTTTGCAAGCAAATATTTAAGCTTAGCATAATTGATGTGAAAATCCCCAAAAGATGTGGCTTAGGGACTTAACATACATAAGGAATCAAAGAATATCTAGGAAAACTAAATCAAACTTTAATAACACAAACCCTAGACCCAACATTCAAAAGTACACGAACCTAGGGTATTTAAGAATGATGTGTATGCCACACTTTAGAAAAGAAGGGAATTGAGAGTGATATGTCAAGTTGAATGCCATAAGAAGAGGTACTTCTTGATAAGTTCTTTAGTTCTTGAAAAAACTGAAGGAGAAAATCCCTGCTTTTTATTTCTCTCAAAATTGTCTAATGTTCCAAAGCTTACAAGGAGATGCCTATTTATAGGCTAAGATAGCAATCTTAAAGAGGCATAAATTCCTATTTAAGAAAAATCCTTATTTAGGTGAAACTCCTATTTAGGACAAATTCTTACACATAAAACTTATTTAGGATAGACTCTTATTTAGGGGTGAAACTATTACTTAGTCCTGACCCATTAAGTACTCCAATCATCTTAATAAGGCCTTAACTCTCTTTCAAATTTGAATTCACACCATTTGTAACTTGGTTGGCTTAAATGTCCTTAATTAGCCCATTTAGTGCTTCTTTTATCTTTTTAGCTCTAACTTGTGTTATTGGGCCTCATGGAATATGTAATGGACCTCTTGCATTCTTTGAAGCCTTTCATGCATCATCTCTAAGCTTCTTATTAATAATCATAATAAATAATTGCTTTCAATCCAAGCAAGTACGAGTAGAATTTTTCTAAAGCAAAAACCAAAGCTAAAAATTCTTTTTTAGTGGTTGAATACTTAAATTGAACATCATTTAATGTCTAACTTGCATAATGGATAACATGAAGTAATTTATTCACTCTTTTTCCTAAAATATCCCCAACAACATAATTAGATGCATCACACATTAATTCAAAAGGAAGAGACTAATCAAGTGTAGTAAGAATGGAAATAGATGTAACTTTTCTTTCAAAATTTTAAAAGCATTAAGACAATCATTGTTGAAATTAAAGCAACATTCTTAGCCAACAAGTTATATAAAGGCTTGCATATTTTTGAAAAATCCTTAGTGAAACACTTGTATAAACCTGAATGACCAAGAAAACTACGCACTCCCTTGACAGAAGTAAAGGTTGTTAATTTAGCAATTAAATCAACTTTTGCGTTGTCTATTTCTATTTCTATTCCTCTAGTAGACATAATATGTCCTAAAACTATACCTTACTTAGCTAGAAACTTACTTTTCTTCCAAGGTAATGTTAAATTTGTCTCATAACATCTTTTAAGCACTAGGGTTAAAATATGGAGGCAATCATCAAATGAATCACCAAAAATGGAAAAATTGTGCATAAATACCTCAATAAACCTTTCTATCATGTCCAAGAAGATTGACATCATACATCTCTAAAAGGTTGCAAGAGCACTACAGAAGCAAATCGCATCCTCTAATAAGCAAAGGTTCTAAATAGGCAAGTGAACATTGTTTTTTCTTGATATTAGGTGCAATTTTAATTTGATTGTAACCTAAAAAGCCATCTTGAAAATAATAATAAGAATAACCAACTAACCATTCAAGCATCTAATCAATAACTAAAAAAGGAAAATGATATTGTCTTGTAGCAGCATTCAATTTCTTGTAATCAATACACATTCTCCATCACATTATCATCCATTAAGGCATGAACTCATCGTCATCATTCTTGACAATTGAAATGCTAGACTTCTTTGGCATCACATGGATTGGACTTACCCATTTCCTACCAAAGATTGGATAAATAATACCCTCACTAAGCCATTTTAACAATTCTACCTGCACAAGGCAAGTGAACATTGTTTTTTCTTGATATTAGGTGCAATTTTAATTTGATTGTAACCTAAAAAGCCATCTTGAAAATAATAATAAGAATAACCAACTAACCATTCAAGCATCTAATCAATAACTAAAAAAGGAAAATGATATTGTCTTGTAGCAGCATTCAATTTCTTGTAATCAATACACATTCTCCATCACATTATCATCCATTAAGGCATGAACTCATCGTCATCATTCTTGACAATTGAAATGCTAGACTTCTTTGGCATCACATGGATTGGACTTACCCATTTCCTACCAAAGATTGGATAAATGATACCCTCACTAAGCCATTTTAACAATTCTACCTGCACAACTTCTTTAATATTAGGGTTCAATCTCTTTTGTACATCTCCACTTGGTTTTGCCATTCCTTTTAACGAAATCCTATGTATGCACATAGTTAGGCTAATCTCTTTAATATCAACAATGGTCCACCCTATGGTCACATTATGCTCTATTAACACATTAAGCAACTTACTCTTTATGGTAGGGGATAAATTAAAAGCTATAATGACTAGAAGAGTGACATTTTTCCTAGGGAATGCACATTTCAAATTAAAAGGAAGTGGTATAGAAGAGGTAGAGTATTTAGGTTTAACCCTTTCTTTTTTCTTGTTGAAGTTTAACCTTATACATTTATATGGAGCAAATTGAATTTTGACATTTCCATCTTTATATTCTATAATCTCTTCCATATGTCAATTTACCTATTTAATAGGTTCACTACCTTTTTGAGAGTTCATTTCTTAGGTAACTTAACTTGATCCCATATAATGGTTTTTGGAACCAAAACATTAGCTTTTGACTTATTAGTGAAAAACAATGTTGTAGTCTCCATGTTTGCATATCTTGAAGGAATTTCCTTAATTTTTGAAACAATGGTATTCATAACCTTATAATAAATCCTATAAATAAGGATTAACTTTTCCAAAGTAAACATTATATCAAATCACTTAGTTTTATAACTAAACATAAACAATGTATTAAATTAGGATCTAATAATGGTAAGGTAAATTTTGAAAAATAAGAGAACCAAATAGGTCCATCACTTAAAGTGGATTGCTATTTGGGTTAAAGAATGTGACCTTTGAATTTCAGAAAATTATGAATGAAACCTCTAATACTTTTTAGCATTTATTATTGTAGAAGGATGAGACTACAGCTTTGTTTCTTGTTTACAATGATTCTCTTATCGTTGCAAGGACTCATTCACATAAAAAGATAATGAAATTAACTTTTGTGTGTATAACAAACACTATATTCATTGCAATAAGCACTTTAATACATTTTTGGTAGTTTAAATCCTTTAGTATCCATCAAATATTGGAGTCTTTGATCTTTATTAGCTTTTTTAAAAAAAAATGGATAGAATTGTTCAATTCATTAAGGATGATTTCTTTCTAGCATGGATTCTCCCTTCTTTGCAAGGACTCATTCACAAAAATGATTAGAAATTTGTATCCACACAAAAGATTATATTCATTATGACAAGCAACACATCCCTACACCTTTGGCACTATGGATTTATTGAACTCCATCAAACAATAAAATCATTGATCTTGATTTGCTTTTATTACAAGTATTAAAGTTTCTCCGTTTATTGCAAGGACTCATTCACATAATATGGTTATGAAATTAACTTTTGTGTCTCCATCAGACATTATATTCAATTGCAACAAGCATGTCATCACAGCTTTTGCACTTTACATCTATTAAGTTCCATAAAACAAGGATTTATTGATCTTGATTAGCTTTTCTTATGGGGATTAAATGATCAATTCCTAATAGATAAGACCATCACTTCATTTCTTGATAACAAATCTTCTTCTGTTATTACAAGAACTCATTCACATGAAATTCATTTTTATGTGTACAAAAAACATTACATTCATTACAACAAAACACATCAATAGGCTTTCACTAGTCTAAATCCATTGATATTCATCAATTATAAATGCCATTGATCTTTATTAGCTTTTCTTACAAAGATTGAATGGCTAAATTATTGAATGATGATTTGTTGCTAAAAAGGCTTCTTCCTTCTTTGCAAGGATTTATTTGGACAAAATGATCACAACATTAACTTTTGTCTTTGCACATTATATTCACTATGACAATCATGTCCTTGTTCCTTTCACACTTTGAATATATATGAAGCAAAGGAGTAATTGATCTTAATTAGCTTTACTATAGAGATTGAATGGTTTAATTCTTAAAGGATAAGACCACCACATCATTTCCTACTAATAAAGCTTCTACTTTTTATTGGGAGGACTCATTCACATAAAATTTAAACCTTGATTTCCTACCTCTTCAGTACCAACATTGAATTAGAAGGTATTAAAAGAACAAAATAATAGGTTAGTCAACCCTAATATAGAATTGACTTTCCTCCATCAACTTCTACTTCTATTGTTAATGAACCACTAGACACACTTGGTCAGGTTCCTAGGCCTAGGTCTCCTTCTCTCTTTGATATGGGATATCAAGATGAACATAGAAGTCTTTTGTCTTAAAAATAGTTAATGAGATAGATGAAAAAGTAAAAGAGTTATTTTACTCTCCTGAAGTAGTATAAAAAGAAAATGGTTTTTTTATGTCCTTTAATGAAAAAGAATGAGAAGTATGACATAAACACCATAAGATATATACCAATAAAATGGGGCTTGTAAATATATTCACTTATATGGAAAAGGTATATAAAGTTAAGAAAAATCCTTTCCTAAATTCTTTTACCCCTAAGGAATGTTTGGTTCTAGAAAAAGCATATCAAGAATATGTTACGAGAAAAGGAAAAGGAGTTAATAGTATTCACCTACCTACACTTAATTTAAGTATAAAGTAAATGATCATGAAGTGTACCCTCTATTGGTGTTATTATAGAGCAAGGAAATTATACTAATTTTTATCTTCAATCTATAGGAAATTAGCTTAATAAAGTTGAAGAAAAGACAAAAAAAAAAAGTAGCTCAAAAAACTCTAAAACCTCTGGTTAAACAAGAAATAGAAAAGGGGGTTTTATTCAAATCCATGTCATCAAAGGAAATAAATTACAATATGTCAAGTTAAAATCCTAAAAAAATAAAATTAATTGATGAAATAATTAAAAGGTTAAAAAACCTAGGATTAAAAAAAAGGACTCTTTTGTATTAAGAAAAAGAGGAAGAAATTATAAAAGAAAAAACAGTGGCTGAAGATTATGTAGAGAAAATTCAAGAAATATTCTTATCAAAACAAAACTCTAGTCAAAAAGATCCATTACCTTCTAGTAAGAAGGAAAGCATGGAAATTAATAAGATGACTTTTAATAAAATCCATACAAAATTGTTTTATCTTAGACCTACTCTAGTCAACCTCTTATTAGAGGAACAATCAAAGTACAATTATGTACAATATAATGATAGTAGTATCATGGAATGGAATTTAGATAAGATGTTAGAAAATCAGATTTTCATTCTATTGCATTATATGATGATGTTTGCTATTGCTGTAAAAACTAAGGGAGGTAATTTTGACCCCCAAATAGCAAGATTTATAGTAAATGGATTTATTGGTTAACTTAAACACGGGTGGGATTTTTATTTAACAAATGAAGCTAAAGCTCAAATTTTAATGTTGTTAAAATAGAACAAGGCATGCAAACATTTGTTAGCGTTAATACACTAATTTATACAATTACTAATCATTTTATGGGTTCAACCACCTTATTGGTAGACCTGACATATGAACAACCCATTAATTCAAGAATTAAATCATTCAATAACTATAAGAAAAGCTAATAATGGTCAATGACTACTTTATTTGGAAAAATTCAATGGATGGATTTAAAGTTCTAAAAAATGAAGCCAAATACCTTATTAGTAAGAAATGAAGCAATGGTGTTCTTAATGCATCTATAAATAATTCTTGAATCTTTTGTTTCATTTTACACTTATTAGAGTAATGACCTATTTTTCCACATTTGTAATAGACCACTAATTTCTTTTTGTTTGACCTATCAATTTTCTTCTTTTCTTTCGATTTCCTTTGGTTCTCTCCTTTTGATGTCCTTAATTATCATGCTTGTTAGCAAGAAATAAAGTAATGGTCTCCTTCTTCAAGAATTAAACTATTCAATTCCTATATGAAATGCTAATTAAATTCATCATCTTTCACATTATCTTCATGATCATAGGCTTATCTCAATTGCTTTCTTGCATTAGGAACCCTCATAGTCCCAATGCCTTTTTTTGCAACTTTACTATTGTATTACCTTACTCCTCCATCCTCTCCCTTATATCATTAAATCTGGTATTCATGTGCTCAAATTGTTGATACATAGCTTTGATCGTAAAGGACACATGTCTATAGAAGTCATAGTATTACTTCTGCACAAAATAATTAGGATACCTCACATAACACTCCTTCATATGTTTAACTCAAAAGAAAAGGGGTCACGCTCCCTTGTATTTACAATTTTTATGGCTTTTTCTTAATATGAACTTACACTCTTGCCTTTTACCACTCAAATTTCTCCTTTTAACTCTTTAAAGAACTAAACAAGCTAAATCAAAAGGATTGCTTTAAAACATAATAAGGTGAGTGGGGAAGAATTGAACTAATTAGAGAACAAAGAGATAAACAAAAATGAAAATGGACATCAAGGAAAATGAATTTAATGAACTAGATTGATATAAAAGAAGATATGGAGTTAAACCTAAAGGACAAACTTGGATGACATAACAAGAAAATAAATGGCATAATTGGAGTTGAGTAGGAAAACTATATTATTATTATGGCCAATATGACCAAATTGTTTAATTTTTATCAATAACTTGAATTTGATGCCTTTTTTTGCATTCCTCCTTATTTTCTTCTTTTGCCCAACATGAAACAACAGTAGAATACTTAAAGACAACAAATGAAATTAAAAATAACACATTTTGATAGTTATGATTTCAAATAAATGACCAAAGTAAAAAGGATTGCAAATGGATAGATTAGTGTGTTTGAATGATAATGCACTTAATAGACAAACTATACCTAAATAAATAAATCACAAGGCAGCAAATTGAAGAATTAATTGGTCTAACTTGCTTTAGAGTTTGGCTTTGATACCAACTGATGCAAAAAACCTCAAAAAGACATAGCTTAGGGACCCAACACATCACAAACCCTAAGCCCAAAATTCAAAGGAACATGATCCTAAGATATTTAAGAAGGATATGGATGCCACACTCCATAAAACAAGGGAATTGGGAGTTACAAATTGAGTTGAATGCCACAAAAAGACATATTTCTTCATAAGTTATTTAGTTCTTTAAAGAATTAAAGGATAAAACCCTTGCTTTTTATTTCTCTCAAAATTGCCTAATTTTCCAGAGCTTACAAGGAGGTGCCTATTTATAGGCAAAGATAGCAATTGAAAAGAGGCATAAATTCTTATTTAGGACAAATCCTTATTTAGGATAAACTCCTATGTAGGATAAATTCTTATACAAAAAACTTCCACTTTTATAACAATCACTTATTTAGGATAAACTCCTATTTAGGAGTAAATGCTATTACTTAACACTAACCCATTAAATACTCCAATCATATTAATAAGGCCTTGACTCTCTTTCAATCTTTAATTCGTACCATTGGTAGCTTGGTTGGCCTAAATTTCCTCAATTAGCTCATTTAGTGCTTCTTTCATCTTTTTGCTCTAGCTTGTGTTATTGACCTTCTGGAATGTCCAATGGACCTCTTACATCTTTTAAATCCTTCCATGCATCATCTCCAAGCTTCTCATCATAAAGGATCCACTTATCCTTCTTCGTTGTCTTCCCAAGTTTATAAATAGGGAAGTTTCTTTTGTAAAGTTGATTATGTTATTAAGACTATTGAAGAAACTTTACCTTTTACTTAGGGTTATAATGATTTCCTTTTGCTATCCCAGGAGCTTATTAACTCACATTTGTAAAGTATAGATTTATCCCAGGAGCTTATTAACTCACAACCCTAACATGCTAATATAGCAACAACAAGTACAAAGGCAATGCAACTTAAGGTTTCAACAATAAGTCATAAACAAATCCAAGCCCTTAAGACTACTTAACAGGGTTAATGTTGTTCACCCTCTTGCACTTAATTTAAGTGATAAAATTGATGATAGAGAATTACTAACCTCTCCTTATAAGGAAAGACCTCCCATAAATGCTATTGTGGAATAAGGGAACTATACCAATTTGTACCTTCAATTAGTTGGAAGTTAACTTAATAAAGTTAAAAAAAATAGATGAAGTAGTACAAAAATCTATAATACAACAAACCCCAAGACCTCTGGTTAAACTAGAGATTAAAAAAAGTGTTTTATTTAATCCCATGATGTCAAAAAAAAAAAAGGATTATAATATGACAGGTAAAACCCTTGAAAAGTTAGAAATGGTTGATAAGATAGTCAAAAGGTTAAGTAACCTTGGACTAAAGGAAAAAGATGCCTTTGTATTAGGAAAAGAAGTAATAACAATGGAAATATTAGAATCTAAAGATTATATTGAGAAAATTCAAGAGATGTTCTTATCAAACAATGTCCTAAAGATCCATCATCCTCTAGTAAGGGAGGGACTACGGAAATTAATAAAATGACTTTTAATAAAGCACCTACAAAACTATATTACACAAGACTTATGTCAGTTGACGTCTTATTAGAGGAATAGTTTAAGTACAATTATGTATAATATGATGGTAGAAGCATAGTAGAATGGAATCTGGATAAAATGTATGAAAATCTGATTTTCATTCTGCTATATTACATGATGATATTTGCTACAACTACAAAAGTTGGGAGTAATATTGACCTTGATATAGCAAGGTTTATTGTTAACACAGACCAACTTAAAGGTTGGTGGGATTTTTATTTACCAAGTGAAGCTAAACTTCAAATTTTTAATGTTGTTAAAATAAAAAAAGGTTTGCCAATTCTTGATAGTGTTAATACATTAATTTACAAAATGAGAAATTATTTTATTGGTTTGGCTACTTTACTAGTTGATAGAACTTATGAATAGCTTACTAATTTAAGATGTTTGGACTTATCCCAATTCACGTGGTATAAAGATGTTTTCTTTTCAAAAGGTTTTACTTAAGAACATAGTCAAAGTAGTTTTTGGAAAAAAAAGTATTTGTTTGGGTTACCTACCTTATTTTTTGAAAGACTTAAAAATAGATTAAAATCTTATCATGGAGGAGTTATTGACTACTCTAGTTACACCTATGGTGAGTTAGTAGCTGAAGTAATTGCTAAAGGAGTTAAACTTTGTAATGAGATAAAGTTGCCTAAATAGTTGGAAAAATAAGACCTAAGGTAGAAAGGCCCTAGGTGATTTCTATGAACAAATGGGTGATCGACCCATAAAGCCTCCAACGAAAGTAAATAAGGGTTATACACCCATTCCTCAAAAGAAGCCCTTTTATGAGAGGGAACAATTAAAGGGGAAAAGAAAAACCTAGTCCACAAAAAAAGAAAGGAAAGATAGTTGTTTACTATAAATGCAAAGAAAAAGGTCATTATTCAACTAAATGTAAAATAAAACATAAAATGCAAGAATTGTGTATTGATGAGGACCCCAAGAGGTCATTAATGTACATATTCTTATTAGAAAATAAATCTAAAAAATTGGATCTAAAGGTAGTTCTTGAAGAAGAAACCACCTTTGAGGAAGAGACTGATAATAGTTACGATGAATAGTGCAATTATTATCAAGCTTTGTATAAAAGTAATGACTTATTAATCCTAACACAAGAGGAGAATATGATTCTAGATCTTATTAATAAAATTATAGATCCCAAAGAAAAAAGAGAGCAATTGGAAAAATATTTGCATTTGTCTTGAAATGAAAATAAAGTAAAAAATCTAGTATAAAAGTATAGTTAAAAAACTGTTACTAAAAGAATTAAGAATAATCACCCTAGTAATTCTAGTTTAAAAACTAGAATGGCAATAAAACCTTTTACTATAGAGTTTAAAGTTGAAATTAATTAGTTAAAAAACAAAAATAAAAGAATTAAAAGGAAGAGTAATAATATTAGAGACGGTATCCAATCAGGGTAATGATCTTTCTAATCCCTCAGATATTTTTAAAACTTAAAGGAAGAATTAAGTACTCTTCAATATGTTAATATAATAGATCATAGTAGTAGTCAACAAAGAATGTCTTTTCTATAGTTGCCTTAATTGATTCATGTGCTGATATGAATTATATTAATGAAGGCATAGTTCCTTCAAAATATTTTTCAAAAATAACGAAAGTGTTAAACACTGCTAATGGAAGTAAACTTGCTATTAAATACAAGCTATCTGATGTTGTTATTTGTAATAAAGGCATTTATATTGAGATTCCATTTATACTGATTAAGAACTTGTTTCAAGATGTGATTCTGGAAAATCCTTTTCTTTATATGTTATATCCTATTAAGGGGCTAAACGATAAAGGAATTTTCTCAAAAATTAATGGAAAGCTTCTAAGTTTTAAATTTATATCTACTCCTTAATTTAGGGAGATAGATTTCCTATAGAAATCAATTAGAAGAAAAGAGAGATTTATTTAATCTATTTAAAGTGAAGTAAAGGGTAAATACCTTTTAGAAAAGATTAACTCTCCTGCTATTTAAAATAAAAGATAGGAGATACAAAAAAAGTTTGAAGATTGGTGAGGCTACCTTATGAGGTGACTTTTAATGAAAGTCAGATTCCCACTAAGGCTTGACCCATAACTATTGGACTGAGACACTTAGAAACCTATAAAAAGGAGATAAATGATCTCCTACAAAAGGGGCTTATTAGAAAAAGTAATAGCCTATGGAGTTGTTTGGAATTTGATGTTGAAAATGTTGCTAAGGTGGAACGAGGAGTTCCAAGACTAGTTATTAATTATAAGCCTTTAAGTAAGGCATTAGGGTTGGTTATGTATCCAATACTTCATAAAAGGGATTTATTGAATAGGCTTTATAAAGCTCAAATATTTTCAAAGTTTGACATGAAATTAGGATATTGGCAAACCCATATTTATGGAAAAGATAGGTATAAGATGGCATTTACAATTTTGTTTGGACATTATGAATGAAATGTGATGGCTTTTAGGTTAAAGAATGCACCCTCAAAGTTTTAGAAAATTATGAATGAGATATTACAACATTCCTTATTATTTATGTTGATGACATATTAGTATTCTTTAACACAATTGATCAACATTTTGAACATTTAAACCTTTTCTTAAAGGTTACTGAAAAAGCAAGTCTTGCTATATATCAGTAAGAATGATGAAGTTATTTCAAACCAAGGTTAGGTTCCTTAGTCACTTCATTAAGAATGGTACAATCATTCCTATTAACTAAGCAATTAAATTTGCTTCTAAGTTTCCTAATGAAATTAGGGAAGAGCAATAATTACAAAGGTTTTTTAGATGTCTGAATTATATTTTAGATTTTTATAAAGAATTAGCTTATGATGCTAAGTCTTTATTTCAAAGGCTAAAGAAGAATCCTCCTAAATGGAAGGATGAACACACAAAGGTCATTAGGAGAATAAAGTTAAAATCTAAAGAATTGTCCTATTTAGTCCTCGCATCCTAATGTATTCAAAATAGTTGAAACTAATGCATCAAATAAGGGTTATGGAGTAATCCCTAAGTAAAGGATTAACTCAAAAGAATAGTTAATTTGATTCACTTTCAATATCTAGAAGGGAGTTAAAGTTAATTACTCTACTAACAAAAAAGAAATTCTTCCTATTGTGTTATGCATTTAGAAATTTAAAAGTTTCTTTTAAGAATTGATTGTAAGGCCACAAAAGACGTCCTTACTAATGATATTAAAAATCTTGCCTCTAAGCAAATTTTTACAAGATGGCAAGGAATACTTTCTGTATTTGATTTTGAGATTGAGTTTATTAAGGGAAGTTCTAATGCATTACCAAATTTCCTAACTCATGAGTTTTTGTAGGGAATTAATCAATGAGTAAACGACCACTGATGCAAAGGCCTTAATCCCTAACAAAGTTGATTAATTCACTAACTAAAGGTGTTGATACAAGAAAGGAAGTGGATAAACTTCAAGATGGTGCTTATAAGTGTGCCTTGGATAAATCCATCCTATATCCTTTGATTAAAAAGCATATAAATTTTTTGTGTACTATGGAAAATAATTATGCACAGCTCAAGCCTAATGAGGTCACTAAATTTTATCTTAAAGATGATATGTTTCCACAAAATAATATGAAATATTGCCTATATAATCAATAGATACTTCATGAAACAGGCTCAATGGTTATTGAACCCATTGAAAGAGGCTCAAGAAACAGCTTTGATTATGGCTTTAGAGATTGGGCTTATGCCAAATTTAAGGTAAAGAAAATTCTTTATCCAGAGGATTGGCAAATTGATCTCTTTAGCTACTGTGAATTAAAAGAATGGTGGAAGGTTAAGACCTTTAATTATTTTGATTATATTGAAGCTTGAGAAAAGGCTTTAATATATGAAAACAGGCAAAGGAAATTCAATTGGTTCATTTAGATACATCTTCCAAATGATTTAAAGAAATTTCCCAACCGGTTTAAGATTTGGTCTTTTGAATGGGGTGTACATCATCTAACACTACCCTATAAGGCAAGAATTGTTTATGAATAGTTTTATGAAGCTAATGAGTAGGTTAAGGACCCCTTACTAATGTTTGCCTCTTGGTACCATGTCCCATGGATTATTAAATTGGATTATATTGTTATGGCCAAGCAAATAAATGTTTTGGATATAGACATTATCATGTTTCATGGCTAGTTAGATGGATTAATATATGTTGGTGGGAAAAGTTTGATTTTTTTAGTGATGGAGTCTACACTACAAAAGGAGTTGTATATATTAATAAACCTAAGTTTGTATCAAAAGAGAGGTTATTGGAAATAATGGCCAACTTGCTCTACTCATCTAAAGACTCACAGATAGATAAGGCCCAAAGTAGCCAAAGACATGTCAATGATGAAGATATGATGAAAGATTCCTAAGACCCACTTTCGTAGGAAGGCAACTGTCAGTGGAAGAAAGAAGGCAAACCATTTAAATAAAGGGGGCTAGCATAACTTTAATAAAGCTAAAGTGAAAATGACAATGAAGTGCCAGATGAAATATGAAGGAAGCGCAATAATAGAGCTTTAAAAAGGAGATTCCTTCTAGGATAATAATGTGTCCAGAGAGTCTTGGTTATTACTTTTCTATATATATTAATAAATGAGGCTAAGTCCATAGGAAAGGGTGCTTAGGCTTAGACTCTCATTCTCCTTCTCTCTCTCTCTCTCTAAACTTATAAACTTTCTTTCTTTCTTTAAAGCTTGTAACAACACTTAATATTCAATGAAATCTTTATTATTGTAAGTTTCCTCTTCTTCTCTTTATACTATATTGTTTGTTGTAAATAATGTGTTGCGATTAAAAGTGTGTTGCATAGTGAATGGTATGCTTATTTTAGCCATTAAGTCCATTTCAACTGATGACATAGATTAATGACAATTCTTATTAGTTGGACCTTCTCAAGGAATGTAATGTGAGTGCAACATTTAATATTTTTTATCTGATATAAACCCTAAAAAGCATAATGAAATCCATAAGCAAAAAAGGGAATTCAAAACTCTAAGAAAGTTAAATTAGGTTTAACAAAAGTAAAACCTTGACCCATTGTTGAAAGGGACACAAACTTAAGGTATAAACTTAGACCAATGTTCAAAGGAACATGAACCAAAAAGAATAAAGAAGGATGCAAATGCTACACTCTAAAAGGAAGGGATTTGGGAGTGATAAGTTAGGTTGGAATGCCACAATACAATAATCTTGATAAGTTCGCAAAGTTTAATGAAAAGCCAAAAGAGAAAATTCCCACTTTTTCTCACCAATGATCTATATCTTTTAACAATGCAATCAAGTCTATTTATAGGATAAAGTAATAACCCAACCTTAAAAGTAAAGACAATGATATACTCCTAAAATATAGGAACACTCTTATTTTATTATAAACTCTTATTTTATAACAAACTCCTACTTTATAATAAACTCCTATATAGGAATAGATTTTATTACTTAACACTAGCCTATTAAGCATTCTAATCATATTAATGAAGCCTTACTCCTCCTTTAAGTTTAAATTCATGCCATTTGTTACTTGGTTGGAATATCCTTAATCAGTCCATTTAGTATTTCTTTTGTCCTTTTAGCACTTGAACATCTTATTAGCCTTTCATGAATACTTAATGGATCCTTATAAGCCCTTCATGCATTGACTCTTCTATGAATTTGATCATTTGTACTCTTATTAAAAGGATTCATCCTTAAATCATCACTTATGTCAAAAATGTTAGAAATAATCTTGCACACACTCCTCACATGTTTATCTCAATTATTGTTACCCAACCCTTATGTTTTCTCCTCTTTAGTTTCATTTCTTATAATGAGCTCACACTTTTACCTATTACCACTCTTACCTTCCCTTTTAAACTCTTTAAGGATCTAAACAAGTTAAATCAATAAGATTAATCTTAAGTGAACCAAGTCATAAAATAAAATAGATAGGATATAAATGACATAATGGAAAGCAAGAAATTAGAAAACAAAAACAGAACATCAAGGAAAATAAATTTAATGAAGTAGATTCAAAGGAAATAAGTACTTGGATGTTAGAAAAAGAAAATAGATCATGGAAGTAGTGTCAGGCTAGAGGACTAGATTGTCATTATGTCTAGTTTGACCAAACCATTGAGTTATTGTCCCAATGTGAATTATTTTTTGATTTTTTGTCACTCTTTTTTGTATGTTTCTTTTTTTGTTTTCCTTTATTTCCATGAATTTAAAGACAACAAAAGATAAACTAAGGTATGGTGGATTTAAAGAACAAAAGGTTATAAAAGGCGGCTAAGAAGAAGAATAAGAGAAAAACTCAAATTTAGATAAGTAGACTTGATTTAAACCTTAATGCCCTAATATCAATTGAGGTGAACCCTACAGAACATAATGAAACCTATAAGCAAAATAAGGATTTTAAAATCCCAAGATAGTTAAATCAAGTTTAGTAAAAGTTAAACCTTGACTCAATGTTCAGAGGAACACAAACCTAAGGTATAAACCTAAACTCAATATTTAAAGGAACTCAAACCATAGAGGGCATAGATCTAAGTTCAGCATCTAAGGAAAAAGAACTATTTTATTAGTATAATGGAGTCTTCTTTTATACTTTTCCATTTTCTTTGGAATGAACTCCTAGAAAAATGTTTATCTCTTTGTACTTTCAGGGAATCAGTAGCATTGGCAGTGTTGCAGCTGAGATGTTAACAAGGTCTGGCATAAGTTGTCTTTTGTTGTACGATTATGACAAAGTGGAGTTAGCTAACTTGAATAGGCTTTTTTCTGCCCCCTCTTTTATATTTATCAGCTTTTTGTATGTAATATGGATATAAAACAAAAAATTAGAAAGTATTGGTTATAGCAAGTTCCTTTTATATGTCACTATGATAGATATTGGAAGCTTTTGTGAACAAATAGATTTTGAATCTTTTGTATTCAATATTAAGGAAAATGTTATCTTCATCATTAACTAATAAACTATATTCACAGGTTGGCATGATAGTGACTAATACTATTGTTTAGACTCTTTCAGATGTAAACCCCAATGTAGTTCTTGAGGCAACTGATTTTTATCTATATTTTTTTCCCCTTAACCCAGTAGGGTATAAGTGAGTGGGTTTACTATGAATGAGTTGAGGTTCTTCTCTTTCCCAAAAGATTGATAACTGTCCAAATTTCACATGGCTCATGTTAGGTCAAAAAGTTAACATTCAGCAACAATGTTTGCATGTAGCATATTATTACAATTCTGCTAATATAAAATTTTCTCAGCCATTTGTGCGAATTCTTTTGCTAATTTATCCACAAGTTAAAAAAACAAAGGAAGTCTCTGCCATGTTCTTAGTACTTCCCATATTGATTAGATTCATTGTTGTTCAGAGCTATACATTGAACATCAGTACAGTGAAAGGATTTGACACCTATATGTCAAGTTTTAAAAATAAGACAATTTGCCTTGCTGGTTGTTAATTAGGTAAAGAAGACTATTGTTATAGATGGTTATCCCTTTGTTGCATGGTTTTGATTTGACGATGAAGGATTCATGATCTTCACCAAATTATTTCTAATGTCACAATAACTATTTTAAACTTTTTTTGTAATGACCTAAAGATTGGTGTGATTTTTTTAGTAGGTCATTGCAAGACCTCATTCATGCAAAATGACCTTTAAAATAACTTTTGTGCCCATAATAAACATCATTTTTGTTGCAACAAGTAGGATTGTAGACATTTGGTAGATTGAATCCATTGAATTCCATCAAAGAGGGAATTCATTGATCATTATTAGTTTTTCTTACAAGTATGCAATGGTTGAAGTCCAAAATAATGACACCAACTCCTTATTTCTTGCTAACAAAGCTCCACCTTTCATTGCAACAACTCATACACACAAAATGACCTTGAAAATAACTTTTATGCCCAAAACAAACATTATCTTCATTGCAACAAGCACACTAGTACACATTTGGTAGTCTAAATCCATTGGATACCAAGAAACTGAGGAGTCATTAATCATTATTAGCTTTTCTTACAAGTATGCAATGGTTTAATTTATGAATAATGAGACCATTTCTTCAATTTTTTTGGCACAAGGCTCATCCTTTCATTATAGGGACTTATTCAAACAAAATAATCTTCAAATTAACCTTTATGTCTGCCACAAACAATATATTTTGTGTCACAAAGACATATTTAGACCTTTGGTACTCTAAATCTATTGAATTTTATCAAACAAAAGAGTCATTTATCATTGTTAGCTTTACTTACAAGCATGCAACATTTGAAACAATAAGCCTTGTTTGGAAGAAATGAAAAATGTCCTTATTAAAGATGTTAAGAACATTGCCTCTAAACAATTCTTTACTAGATGGCAGATAATTTTATTTGTGTTTCATATTGATATCGAGTTTATGAAAAGAAATATTAATTCTTTACCTGATTTCCTAACTCGTGAGTTTTTATAAAGAACTATGTCATAAGTAAAAACCTCTCAAACAAGGGGCTTAGTCCATAGCAAAGTTAGTTAATTTACTAGCTAAAGATGCAAAATCAAAAGAAGTTGATAAACTTTGTAGTGATACTTATAAGTTAGCTTTGGATAAATCCATAATGTATCCTTTAATTCTAACACATATAGACTTTCTCTGTTTTGTTGAGAATAATTATGCTCAATTTAAACCTAATGAGGTTGTTCATTTTTATCTTAAAGATGATATATGTCCTCATATCAATAAGAAGGATTGCTTGTACTATTAACAAATATTACATGAAATAGGCTTAGTGGTTGTTAAACCCATAGAGCAAGAAACTAGATTTGGTTATGACTTTAAAGATTAGGCCTATGTCAAATTCAAAATAAAGAAAATTCTTTATTCAAAGGATTGGAAAGGTAATCTCTTTGGCTATAAGGATCTAAAAGAATGGTGAAAGGTTAAATCTTATAACTACTTCGATTAAATTGAAGTATGAGAAAGAGCCTTATTATATGAAAATAGGTAGAGAAAATTCAATTGGTTCATTCAAATACTCTTTTGAATGATCCAAAAAAATTTCCAAACTAGTTTAAAACCTAGTTTTTCAAATAAGGTTTAAGTCATCTAACCCTACTTACAAAATAAGAACTATTTATGAACAGTTTATGAAATGAATGAAAAGGTTAAAGACCCATTATTAATGCTCATTGTATGGTATCACGTCCCACTGATTATCAAATGGGACTGCATTATTATGGCTAAACAGGTCAACATTGTAGATGTGGACATTAATCATGTTCCATGGTTAGCAAGAAGGATTAATATCTATTAATGGGAAAAGTTTGATTTCTTTGATGATGGAGTTTATACTGACAAAGGGGTCATCTGCATAAATGGGTTTAAAGCTCTACCCCCTAAACCCACATCTTTTACTCTAGAAAAGATATTGAAGACTTTAATGGAGTTGGTATCAAGAGAGAAATTGTTAAAAATGATGGCTACATTGCTCTAATTAGAGCAAGACACATAAGCAAACCAAGTTAAAAGTAGCAAAAGACACTTTACTGATGACATTAAGCAAGATTCTTAAGATCCATATGAACAATAAAAGACAAAACTACTTTCGGTGGAAAAGTAGTTATGAGAGTGATATATAGCTTTTATTAAAGTTATTTTAATAAAAGTAACGAATCAAGGACAACTTTTCTTTAAAAAAGAGATTTATTTAATGATTGCTTCACTTTTTTTTTATTTGTATAAATAAGACATGTTGGCTAGTCTATGTCTTAAGTTCTCTCTCCTCCTCACTCTCTTTGTATCCCTCTCTCTTCCTTTGTAAAATATAGTCGCAACAACATTCTATGCAATGAAAGATTTGTTCTTATAAGTAAGCTAGTTTAGTTACTTTCTTTTAAGCTTTCTATGTGATTTATATATTTTTGTGTGTTTTATACATTTCTATATGATCCTATGTTACTAAGATAGGAATGCATGATTTATATATTTCTATGTGATTTATAGCTTTCTATGTGATCTTGTGTTACTAAGATAATAATGGTATCAAAGCATAAAAGCTTTTAAAAGGTTGAAGTCAACCTTCGTTTTATTTGGATCTTATAGTTAAAACCCTAAGTCGTGCTACCTTTGTGATCCTATTTGTTATGATTAGGCATATAAAGCTATGGTTTAAGACATTGACAGTGATACCATGAGATATGGATAGGTTAAGACCAAATTAACTTTTTAAAAGTAATAGTCTCCTTAAAAGTAAGAATGAAGAAATAATTATTCGTGAAAATTTGGATAATAATTATTTGCAAAATTAAACTCTTCCTTCTTCTTCCTTTTTCCATATTTATAAATAGGGAAGTTTCTTGAGAAAAAATGAATATGTTACTAAAATAGTTGAAAAAGCTTTACCCTTAACTCAGGGTTATAATGATTTTTTTTTTTTTACTATCTTAGAAGCTTATTAACTCACATCAACAAAAGTATAAATTTCCTTATATTGGGATGGTACAAGTAGTATGAAAACCTATTACCACATTATGTTTAAATAACTTAGCTATTTTCTGTGTTCATGACAAAAGATATAATAGGTTTCATGACTCTTTATTAGGAGTAGGTGAATCCATATTAAGTGATGGACCTATTTGGTTTTCATGTTTTCCAAATTTTACTCTATTTTAATTAGATCATAATCTAATACATTTATTGTGGCTTGATATTAAAACTAAAGGATGTGATATGATGCCTACTTTAAAGAATCTAATTGTTATTTATGGGATATATTATAAGATTATGAATACTACTATCTCAAGAATCAAAGAAATTCTAGCAAGATATGCTAACAAAGGGACTATGATGTTGTTTTTGACTAATAGATCAAAGGGTAGTGTCTTGGTTCCAAAAACAATTGCTTGGGATCAAATTAAATTACCTAAAAATGGATGTTAAAAAAATAATTAAACCTATTAAAGAGATGAACAGTCAAATGGAAGAAATAATTGAATACAAAGATGAGGATTTTAAAATTTGATTTGCTCTATCTAAGAGTGTAAGGTTAAACCTAAAAAATAAAAAAGGTTAAACTTAGATTCTCAACCTCTTTAGTATCGATTAATGATATGGAAGGAATTAGAAGAATAAGAGAAACGGTTAACGAACCTTAGTATAAAGTTGACTTTCCTCCTTTAACTTTTACTTTTGTGGTTAATGAGCTGCTAGAAACATCTAGTCAGACTTCAAGGCCAAGATCTCCTTCTTTGTCTGATATGACATTTCGAGATGAAGACAAGAGTCTTTATATCCTTGAAGTTGTTAATGAGATAGATGAAAAAGTAAAAGAGTTATATTTCTCTCCAAAAGATACTATAAAAAGAAAATGGTTTTTTTATGACCTTTAATGAAGAAGAACAAGAGTTTTGGTGTAAATACCATAA
Source organism: Bruguiera gymnorhiza (assembly GCA_020883675.1). Classification (NCBI taxonomy): domain Eukaryota; kingdom Viridiplantae; phylum Streptophyta; class Magnoliopsida; order Malpighiales; family Rhizophoraceae; genus Bruguiera; species Bruguiera gymnorhiza. The sequence goes on from JAIRCJ010000093.1 coordinate 25,919, forward strand.
AAGATACATTGCTAAAGTAGTAGATATTTTCACTTAGTTGGAAAAGGTTTATAAAATTAAGAAAAAATCTTTCCTAAATTCTTCTATCCCAGAAGAATATATGGTCTTTAAAAAGGCATATTAGGAATACACTATCAAAAAAGGAAAAAGGATTATTAGTGTTCACCTTCCTACATTAAATTGAAGTGTAAAAGTAAAAGATAGTGAAGTTATAGGTTCACCATATAAAATTGAGCCATCTATTATTTGCAAAATTATACTCTTATACAATAACGAAGTTATATTAATTTTTATCTTTAGTTTATAAGTAATCAGTTTAATAGAGTTGAAGAAAAAATTAAAGAAATATCTTAATAATCCAAAACCTTTGGTTAAACCAAAAATAGAGAAAATGTTTTTATTTGAACTCTTACTATTAGAAGAAGTGTTAGGTGAAAATCTTGAAAATACAAAATTGATAGATGAGATAGTCAAAAGGTTAAAAAAACACCTTGTGTAAAAGAGAAAAAAGCCTCAATTCTAGGAAAAGAAGAACGAATTAAAGAAGTACAAGAAGATATTGAAGATTATGTTGATAAAACAAAAGAGATGTTCTTATTAGAACAAAAATCCTATGTTAAAAGATTCATAACCTTCTTATAAGAACAAAACAATGAATACCAATAAAATGACTTTTAATAAAGTCCTTACAAAATTATACTATCTAAAACTAACTCCAGTCGATTTTTTATTAAAGGAACAATTTAAGTACAATTATGTACAATATGATGGAAGTAGCATTGTAAAATGGAATCTAGATGGGATGTTTGAATATCAAATCTTCATTCTACTACATTATATGATGATATTTGCCACTACTATAAAATCAAAGCGTAATTTTGACCCTTTGATAGCAAGATTTATAATAAGTGGTTTTACCAAACAACTTAAAAGATGGTGGGATTTTTATTTACCAAAAGAAGCCAAATCTCAAATATTTTTTGCTATAAAAATAAAGTGTGGAATGCAACTTACTGATAATGTTAATACATTATTATATACAATTACTAATCAATTACTAATCATTTTATTGGTACAACCACTTTATTATTTGATAAGATATATGAGCAACTCATTAATCTAATGTGCCCAAATTTGTCTCATTTTAACTACCTAAATTTGTCTCCTAGTCTTGCATAATAGGCTTCATCAAACTTTTGAGAATTTAGCATTTATCACTAATAGTTGAATTCAAGCTATGCTTCATAATGAAAGATTTATTACTTAACTTTAACCTATTAGTACTCTAATCATATTAATGAAGCCTTAGTCCTCTTTCAAGTTTAAATTCAAGCCATTTGTTACATGGTTGGCTCGAATATTCTCAATTAGGCTATTTAATACTTCTTTCATCCTTTTAGCCTTTGAACATGTCATTGGCCATTTATGAATTCTCAATGGATATTTAGAAGCCCTCCATACATTGTCTCCTCTATGGATCTCATCACCAAATAACTTTAATAAGCCTATTTAAAGCTTTTTGCATTCCTTTTAGCTTTAGCACTTATTATTAGACCTTAATTTAAGTGCAATAAACCACTACATATGCCAACTTGAAATATTATATTTATTTGTGACAAATAATTCTCCTTTAGCACTCTAAATCCATTGAATTCAATCACACTAAGAAGTTATTGATCACAATTAGCTTTTTATGCAAGGATTGAATAGTTTAATTCTTGAAGGATGAGACAATCATTTGATTTCTTCCTAACAAGGCTTCTCCTTTCATTGCAACGACTCATTAACACAAAATGATTATGAAATTAACTTTGTATCTACATCAAACATTGCAAAAATAGCATTTGTAGTTTGAATCAATTAAAGTACATTGAACAAAAGATTCATTGATTTGGAATAGCTTTTCTTGCTAGGATTAAATTTTCCAATTCATAAATGATGAGATAGTCAATTCATTCCTTTCTAACAAAGCTTTTTGTTTAATTACAAGGACTAATTTCCACAACACGATCATGAAATTAATTTTTGTATCTGCATCAAATATTTTATTCATTGCAAAAAGCATATCGATACATCTTTCGTAGTTTGATTCAATTGATGTCCATCAAATATAGGAGTGTTTCATCATGACTAATTTTTCTTACATGGATTGAGAGGTTCATTGCCTAAAAGGTGTGGTCATCTCTTCATTTCTTTCTAATAACTTTTCTCCTTTTGTTGCATTGTGATAAGAAGCTTAGAGATGATGGCTGAAGGGCTTTAGGAGATTCAAGAGATTCATTGCACATTCTAGAAGGTCCAATCATATGAGTTAGATCCAAAAAGATGGGAGAAGCACTAAATGGGCTAATGAGGACATTCAGGACAGCCAAACTACACATGGAATGAATTCAAACTTAAAGGAGGACCAAGGCCTTATTAATATGATTTGAGTGCTTAAAAAGTTAGGGTTAGGCAATAAAATCCACTTTTAGATAGGACTTTGCTATGAAATTAGAGTTTACTAGCTATGATTTAATTCCTTTCCAATAAAATAAGAGTGTTCCTACATTTTATAAGTCTCTCATTATCTTTATTTTTAAGCTTGTTATTTCATCTTATAAATAGGTACCTCCTTATAAGCTAATGGGGGCAAATGCTTATGTGAATTAAGAAGTGAAAAATTTTCTATTTGGGCTCTTCTTTGAACTTTGAGAACTTATTAAGATTATTATTTTGTGATGTTCTAACCTGACTTATTACTTTCAAATCCATTCTTTTCTAGAGTGTGATGTATATATCCTTTTTTATACCATAGGTTCATATTCCTTTAAACATTGGGTCTGGGTCTTGTATGATTGAAATCTAATTTGACTTTCATGCTATAAAGTTAGAGTAAGAAGTGCAACTTGCTGATAACATTAATATACTAATTCATACAATTACCAACCATTTAATTATTATAGCTACCTTATTAGTAGATAAGATATATGAGCAACTCATTGATTTGAGATGCATGGATTTGTCTCACTTTAGGTAGTATAAAGATGTCTTATTCTTTAAAGTTTTTACTAAGGAAGATAGTCAGATTATTTTTTGGAAAGAAAAATTTTTGCCTGGGTTATCTACCTTATTTGTTGAAAGAGTAAAAAATAGGTTAAAATCCTATCATACTAAAGTTATTGATTACTATGGTTATACCTATGAAAAGTTAGCTATTGAGGTGGTAGCTGAATGAGTTAAACTCTACAATGAAATAAACCTGCATAGACAGTTACAAAATAAGAAAATTTAAGACAAAAAAAACCTTAGGAAATTTTTATGAATAAATGGATTATCCACTCACAAAATATCCTTAAAAGTTCAGAAATAAAGGTAGAAACCTATACCTAAAAAGAAATCCTTTTAGATTTTCATCTCATTTCAAGCTAATAAGACTTATCCTTTCATTCATAAAAGTCATTCAAACCAAGGAATCATGAACATAACTCACACATTTCATTGCTAGAAGCATGTTATTACATCTTGAGTAAACCAAATCTTTTTTTCTAGTTCTTTAACCTTAGCCTCATTTTAAGATAGATGAAGATATTTCTCCAGCTATTATCTTTTTTCTTTTGGATTTGTAATCTTATCAATAAGATCTAATATTTGTAAGGACTAATAAGTTATTACTTTTGCATATCATGTCTACACCAATTAGTGTATTCATTGTGACAAGCACATCCATGCACCTTTGGTAATCTAAAACAATTAAATTTCATCAAAAGATGACAAAATAAATCATTAATTTTGATTAGCTTTTCTTATAGATATTGAATGGTTCAATTCTTGAATGAAGACACTATTAGTTCATTTTTTGTTAACAATGCTTCTCATTTCATTGTAAGGATACATTTTGATGAGATCTATGGAGGAGCTGATGCATGGAGGGCTTATAAGGATCTATTGAGCATTCACAAAAGGCCAATGAAATGTTCAAGGGCTAAAAAGATGAAAGAAGCACTTAACGGATTGATTAAAGATATTTAGGCCAATGAAGTTACAAATGGTGTGAATTCAAACTTAAAAGAGGATCAAGGCTTTATTAATATGGTTGGAATGTTTGATCAGTGAAGGCTAAGTAATAAAATCCACTTCTAAGTAAGAAATTGTTATAAAATAGGAGTTTATAATAAAATAAGAGTGTTTTTATATTTGCAAAGTCTTATCTTATGCTTTGATCTTGATTAGATTCTTTTATTGGTATTGAAAGGTTCAATTATGAAAGAATAAGACAGTTATTTCATTTCTTGCTCAGAAGTTTTCATCTCTCATGTTAAGGACTCATTTGCATAAAATGGTCATGAAATTAACTTTGGCACTATGGATCCATTAAATTTCATTAAATAAAGGAATTATTGATCTTAGTTAGCTTTTCTTGCAATGATTAAATAGTATGAGATTTTGACACCATTTCCTAGTAATAAGGCTTCTTGTTTTGTTGCAAGAACTCATTTAAACAAAATGATCATGAAATTAACTTCTATATCAACACAAAAGAAATTATATTTAATGGGATAAGCAAATTAATACACCTTTTGTAGTCATAATCAATTGAAGTTTATCAAACATAAGAGTCATTAATCTTGATTAGTTTTTCATATAGGGTTTGAATAGTTCATTGGCCAAAAGATAAGACAATCACTTCATTTCTTGCTAACAAGTCTTCTTCTTTCATTCCATTAATTTATTCACACAAAATGACCAAGAAATTTATGTTTACACCAAACATTATATTTATTTGCAATAAGCACATCCTTACACCCTTGGTAATTTGAATCCATTGAATTTTATTAAACAAAGGAGTTATTGATCCTATTGGCCTTTCTAATAAGTATTGAATGGTCCAATTATTGAAGGATGAAACCATTGCATCATTTATTCCTGGCAAGTTTCTGTCTTTTAGGTGAAAGCACTTATTAATCACAATGATCATGAAATTAACTTATGTGTTCACCAAACTTTATATTCATTTGCAATAGCCATGAATTTATAACACTTTGAATCAATTTAATTCCATTAAATTGTCATGATTTGCTTGTTGCATAAGGATGAGACTATTAATTCATTTCTTGCTAACAAGACTTTTCTTTTCATTGCAAGGATGATTCACAGAAATTAATCATGAAATTAGATTTTATTTCAAAAATTATTCTTCACTTTGAATTTTTATGTTCTTTTATTATAATTGTTTATGATTTTATTGTTTGATTGTTAGGATGCATACTAGATATTTATACTTTACAATCTAATGTTAATTCAAAATCAAGTTTGTAATTGCTTAATAATGCTAATACTAAGTAGCAAATAAAAATTGATAACTATGGTTAAGACTTTGTCCAATTTCTATGGAGAATATGGTCTAAAATTGCTAGTTGATGTTTACTAAAGTATGTTCTTATGATTGGATGCTTAATTGATAATGCAATGATATTTCATGCATTCCATGATCATGACCATTAATCATAGTAATGAATGAAAGAGCACTTTAAGCATGCATGTTTTGTGGATGGTTTTCATAAGGACTTATATAACCATTGCTGTGGATAGAATAAATGTATCCATTGTGATATGGATTGAGTAGATATAGATCCACCATGATTTGTAGCAAACAAGATATATCCATTGTAGTATGGACTAAATTAAATACTAATGATCCTAAGGTATACCTAATAACATAAAAAAAAATTTGTGCTTGAAAAGAAAACCCCATGATCATCATCATTCTTAAAGCATATTATGCCATAACTCTTCATGAATTAAGTGTGTTAAATGTGTAATGACATGCTTCTCACAAATGAATATAATGTTTCATGTAGACACTAAAGTCAATTTCGTGATCTATTTGAGTGAAGGAGTCTTTAGAACAAAAGGAGAAACCTTTTTATCTAGAAATAAAATGATGGTTTCATGCTTTAGGAATTGAACCATTCAATACCTATTGGAAAAGCTAATCAAGATTAGTAACTCCTTTTTCTTGATGGAATTCATTATATTCATATTACCAAAGCTATAAGGATGTATTTGTCATGCTTGGTTTAAATACAAAAGTTAACACCAAATAACAAATGGAGAAGACTTATTAGTAAGAAATAAAGCTATGATCTTACTTTTTAGCCAATGAACCATTCAATCAACATATTAAGATTACTAACTCCTATGTTTCATAGAATTCAATTGATTTGGCATTTCTAAGGTGTATTGGTGTGCATGTCATTATGAATATAATGTTTGGTTTAGACACGAATATTAACTTCATAATCATTTTTTATCAATGTGTGCTTGGATAAAAAAGAGAAATCTTGTTAGTAAGAAATCATGTTTTAGGAATTAAACCATTCAATTCTTGAAAGGAAAGCTAATAAAGATGACAAAATGCCTAATTTGACCATTTACATTTTGCAGCCTTTTAATTTTTACCTACAACATTTTTTTTTTTGGGCCAAATTTAGTCTCTATGTTTTCTTCATCAATGGTTTTGGTATTTTTCCATTAGTTTATCATAAATTTTGTCACATTAATGTATTACATTAGATGCCCAATGTTGACTTAGATGTCATGTTATCATTTTTTATGGGGTGGCAATTTTTAAAAACAATTTGAGAAATTGTGAAAAATTCCAAGAAGATAAGAAAAAAAAAGAATAAATTCTTTAAAATCTTAAAATATTTTGAAACAATTTAAAATTTCTATAAAATTAAAAAGTCTAAAAAATTTTGAAAATTAAAAGACTCATAAATAAAACCCATAAACTCAAATTAAAATTAAAAATTCCAAAAATACTTTTTCAAATTTTCAAATTTTAAATTTTAGAACTTTTGGAATTTTAATTTTAGTTTTTGTTTTTGTTTTTATTTTTTAAAATTTTGTAATTTTTAATTTTCTAGAAATTTCAATTTTTAAAAAAAATTTTAAATTTTATTTTCAGTTTTTGGAATTTTTAAAACATTTTTGTGATCCTTTTTTAAATATATATTTTTTAGAATTTTTTGCAATTATTTTAAATTTTTTTATTTTTTATTTTTTTGAAAATGCCACATCATAAAAAATGAGGCATAATATCCAAATTAGTATTGAAGAACTAATGTGGCATGCTAGTATAAAAAAGTTAATGGCAAACTAATGGAAAAGAAGCAAGACATTTGATAAAGATAACATAGGGGATCAAATATGGTAGAAAAAAAGAAGACATTGTAAGCATAAATCAAAAGGCAATAAAATGTTGAGAACTAAATTAGGTTTTTTGCCTTAATTTTATAATCATTTTAAGTAAATGTGTTCATATGATAAAGGGAAAAGCTTTGTTAGAAAAAATTAAGTATTCATCCTATAGGAATTAAACAATTTAATGCTTACAAAAAAAACTAATCAAAATTAGTGGTTCTTTTATTTGATGGAATTTAATGGATTCAATGTGTTAAAGTTGTAAAGACGTGTATGTCATAAATGAGTATAATATTTGGTGTAAATACAAAAATTAATTTCATAATTATATTGTGTAAATGAGTCCTTACAATACAAGGATGAACCTCATTAGCAAAAAATGAAGTAGCAGCCTTATACTTCAAGAATTAAATCATTAAATACTTGTAAGATAAGGTAATTAAAATCAATGACTCTTTTATTTTATGGAATTCAATAGATTGACTAGCTTGTTGCCATGAACGTAATGTTTGGTATAGATAAACATATTAATTTAATGATTATTTTGGGGGAATGAGTGCTTGCAACTAAAGGGGAAGATTTGTTAGTAAGAACTTAAGTGATTGTCTTATCCTCTGGAAATTGAACCATTCAATCCAAATGAAGATCAATAACTCCTTTGTTTAAATGAATTCTTGCAAGAAAAGGAGAAACTTTGTTAGCAAGAAATGATGTCTTGGACTTATCCTTTAGGAATTTAATCAATCAATACTTGTAAGAAAACTTAATTAAGATAAAAAACTCCTTTATTTGACAAAATTTAATGGTCTTGTAGTACCAAAAATGTAAGAATATTCTAATCACAATGAAAATAATGTTTGGTGCAAATAATGTTCTTTTTTTTTTTTTTCGAACAAAATGAAAACTTTATTTAATTGGAATAGTTCTATAAATGATTGCCAATAAGATCATGAACATGACCTATGCTTGTTGTAGGCTAAACTCTCCCACCAATATGCAAAATTGAAATTTTTTCTAGCACATACTTTCTGGATAGATTAAGGACTTTTGGATAACACATAACTTAAAAGATGAGAAGACTTTTTGCAATGTTAGCTTAATTGCCATATGTTCCTAAGTATCTAGAAGGAAAGAACAATCCATAAATTTGCTAATAGCAATTCTAGCTTCCTTGTTATGCCCTTAAACAACCACTTTCATACTTGTTAATGTATGCCCTAGTAGTTAATGTATTGGTTACTATTATGAATACATTTTCATGCATATTATATATCAATTAAAAACATTCTTTATCTTCAGTATTGTTTATATAAGGATATAGTCATCAATAAACTTTAAAGATAAAGTTCATGGAATAAATATACTCAGTAAAGATACTTATGATGAGATCATAATTATGAGATACCTATTGCATCAAAGTATTATTTTTAAATATTCCTAGATGATAAATTATCAAGACTAGACATTAATGGAGTTATGGGATTGACACATGTTGTGTTTCTTTCTTATAAAGAAAATAATCAATTTCAGAAACTGAAGTATAGAGATACTTAAACAAATATGTGGGTGCTTGTTAATTGAAAAAAAAAATACTTGTGTATCTAAAAAATTTCTCATGTGATGATCATATAAGTGATCAATAAACATGAGATCACCAAGGTATGTTGTATAAAAATTGGTATGCTTTGATCATACCTCTAGGTTGTCCTAATTAAGGATCACTTATGGAGGTGAAATTGGGCATATCATGAACTATATAGAGATAATTAAGCAATTAATAAATAATTCATAATCCTGAAGTAATCATAAGAGAATGTTCTATTTATTTTTAATGAGTATTGATTTAAGAAATCCTTGTATAAGGTGAAATGATAATTCATAAGTAGTTTTGATCTCATTCATGGAATTAATAACCATATGAATGTTTGGGAACTAATATAATTAGACAATATAGAGTAGACACTAATTTCATATTTATATTTAATTAGAATGTTAGAATAATGAAAGTATTGAATTACATTGACAGATTATACACTAAAGGGATTATTCAAACCATTTTGATAATCTTAACATTTAAGATCCTAATAGGTCACACACTTTAGGAAAATTAAGGAAATATAAAATGGAAATTAAGTTAGACTTCATTGAAAAGTTTAAGAAATTTATGAGGTGAAATATATGAAATTTAAAAATATAGAAACTAAAGTGCAATTTATTAAAAAGTGGCATAAGTCACCCGAATAAGATTTTAGAACCAAAATCCCTATAAATATCCCATAAGATATTTATATGCTATATGCCTAATACATTAGGGTTGTTGGTCTCCTCCTCCCTTTCTTCCTAAAAGGGTTTTAAGTTATATGAGTTATTTTCTCCTTGTTTGTGTAGATTACTATTAGAGGCCAAACACTTGGACGATGGTGGTTTGCAATAACTCGTTAATTGACTTAAAAGAGAAGAAGAATTGAAGATTACTTCAATAATTATTCAAAATTTATGATAGATTATAATTATATTTGATAAGCAATCAATTTAAACTTAGGAATAAAAAAAATTAAATCATCCTTTTCACTGCCTATTTATTTAATAAGTACTTCTATGATTTGTAGTAATGGTATCAAAGTCTAGGTTGACTTGTTAAATATAATTTGATTGCATATTTGTTTGTTAGTTATTGATTATTAGTTTGATTGATTTATATATTGATTTGTTGTTACTATAAATCGATATGTTTTCTCCAATTTAATTTTGGTCAAAGAAAACAACAAAAAGAAATTGTCAAAACATGATCAGTAACCAAAAGGCCTTGACTTTTAAGTCATAAGGACACTCAATGATTAGTTTTTCTTATAGGTATTTTTTATTACTTCCTAAATAATAAGATTGTCTCTTTATTTCTTTGTAACAAGACTCTAGCCATCATTGCAAGAACTCATTAATGCAAAATGATCCAAAAAATTACTTTGGATAAAAACTAAATGAACATCATATCATATTCATTATTAGAAAAAAAAAAAAGCTAATCAAGATTAATAACTCCTTTATTTAATCGACTCACTATATCCATGAACTAAAAGTAGCAAGGATGTGCTTGTCACAAACAATATATTCATTGCAACAAGTACCATCTGTACAAGGCTTCGATAAGAAATTTTAGCATTATGTATACATTAAATATAATATTCATTGCAACAAGTGCATCAATACACCTTTTGTAGTTTAATTTGATTAAAGTCCATTAAGTATAAAAGTCATTATCTTGATTAGCTTTTTTATATGTAATTGAATGGTTCATTCAATGAAAAAAAGATCTATTGCTTTATTTCCTACTAACAAGGCTTCACTTTCATTGATAAAGTCATTGCATCAAATATGATCATTGTGACAAGCATGTCCTTATGGCCTTTAGTATTCTTAATCCATTGAATTCCATCAAATAAAGGAGTGTTGATCTTAATTAGCATTTGATATAAAAATTGAATGGTTAAATTCTTGAATGGTAATTAAGGACTTTAAAAAGAGATAACCAAAGGAAATTAAAGAAAAGAAGAAAACTGATAAGCCAAACAAAAAGAAAATAGTGGTTTGTTATATATGTAAAGAATAGCTCATTACTTTAATAAATGTAAAATGAAACAAAAGATTCAAGAATTATTTATGGATACAATAAGAAGGAGACCATTACTTCATTTCTTGCTAACAATTCTTTTGTTTTTGTTCTTTAATACTTTAAATCCATTCAATTTGGCCAAAAAAGTAGTCATTGATCTTTATTAGCTTTTCTTACAGGTGTTGAATCGGTTACTTCTTAAATGATGAGACTGTGATGAGATTCATGGAGGTGCCAATGCATAAAAGGCTTTTAACAATCTATTAAGCATTCAAGAATGGCCAATGACATGTTTTAGAACTAAAAGGATGAATGACCTATTTAAGATATTATATTACGAAATCCTTTCTTGCACATGCTAAACCCTATTAAGAAAATTAGCAAGAAGTGATTTTCTTAGAATAGATGGAAAGTTTATTAGTTTTTAAATTTATTTCTACCTCTTAATACTGGGAGATAGACATGCTTTAAAAGTCAATAAGAAGAAAGAGAGATTTATTCAATCTCTTTAGAATAGATAAAATAAATATTTACAAGAAAGATAAGTACTCCTATTATACAAGTTAAAAATACAAGAATTACAAAAAAAGCTAGAAAAATTGGTTTAGTAGAATCCTTACTGCCTTTTGAGATAGAAAAAAGCATATGGTAAAATTACCATATGAATGACTTTAATAAAAGTCAAATGCCTACCAAAAGTTAGGCTCTAGAATAAGGCATAGGCATTTAGAGATCTGTAAAAAGAAATAAATGACTTTTAAAAAAAGGCTATTAGAAAAAGTAATAGCCTATGGAGTTGCCTAACATTTATGTGGAAAATGCTATAGAATTGGAGTGACGAGTTCCAATATTGATTATTAATTATAAGCCTATAAATAAGGGCATTAGATGGATGTAGATATCCTATAGCCTATTAAAAAAAATTTACTAAATAGGCTTTATGCAGTCAAGATATTATATGAAGTTTGATAGAGAATCTAGATTATTAGCAAATCCAAATTCGGTGGGGAAAAGGGATAAGTTATAGGAGAAATGAGGCATTTTACTATCCATTAGTCATTATGAATGAAATGTAATGCCTTTTAGAGTTAAAAGATGCACCCTGTCAAAATTTCAAAAAAAATTATGAATGAAATGTTTTAATACTTAATTAGGCATTTATAAATGATTTTATATTGATGATGTTATTAGTATTTTCTAATTTCATTAGAATAACATTTTAATCGTTTAAACTTTTCTAAAGTTTAGTAAAACGCTGGTTTATCCCATTTTCAACTAAAATGCAATGAAATAATCTCCAAATAGGCTTAGATTCTTCGGTCACTTCATTTAAAATGGAAACATTGTTCCTATTGATTGAGTGATTGAGTTTGCCTTTAAATTTCCTGATGAAATTAGAGAAAAACAAAAATTGCAAAGATTTTAAGATGTATGAATTATATTTCAAAATTTATAAAAAATAGCTTATGATACTAAGCCTTTGTTTGATAGATTACAAAAAAGGTCCTCTTAAATGGATGGATGAACATATGATGGCAATTAAGAAAATAAAATACTTTTCAAAAAGGAATTGGGATGTTTAACTCTTCTTCATCCTGATGCTTTTAAAATAGTTAAAAGTGATGCATCAGATTAGGGTTATGGAGGAATCTTTAAGAAAAGGATAAATTTGAAATAACAATTAGTTCATTTCAATTATGGTTATCACCTTTTTCCATGAATAAATAGATTTCTCAAAAGCCAAGAGAGGAAGAGTCTAATTTTCTTTTTCTCTAAGTTTGCTTCTTTTCCCCTTTGTAAAATATATGTTTGTAACAATTTGGTGTTTAATTAAAATTTATTTCTGTAAGTATTCTAAATCTAAAATTATTTTCTTTAAGTTTCTTTAATATCAGAGTGTTTAATTTAGCTTTTTAATTACCCTTTTATATATCTGTATATTGTTCTATATATATGCTATGTATGATCCTATCCTACCAAGATAGAAATAGTATCAAAGGCATAAGTGTTCTTGCACCTAGTGGAAACATCATCTTTTAAGTAGTTGAAATCTTAAACTCTTTAATATCTCATTTTTTAAATCCAGAGTCGTGCTGCCTTTGTACCTCTATTGGCTATGTATTGGCTATGTATAAGCGTAAGGTTATGGCTTAAGAAATCTTAACTATTGTGCTNATTAAGAAAATTAGCAAGAAAGTGATTTCTTAGAAATAGATGGAAAGTTTATTAGTTTTAAATTTATTTCTACCTCTTAATACTGGAGATAGACATGCTTTAAAAGTCAATAAGAAGAAAAGAGAGATTTATTCAATCTCTTTAGAATAAGATAAAATAAATTTTACAAGAAAAGATAAGTACTCCTATTATACAAGTTAAATACAAGAATTACAAAAAAAGCTAGAAAAATTGGTTTATGTAGAAATCCTTACTGCCTTTTGAGATAGAAAAAAGCATATGGTAAATTACCATATGAAATGACTTTTAATAAAAGTCAAATGCCTACCAAAGTTAGGCTCATAGATATAGGGCTAAGGCATTTAGAGATCTGTAAAAAAGAAATAAATGATCTTTTAAAAAAGGCTTATTAGAAAAGTAATAGCCTATGGAGTTGCCTAACATTTTATGTGGAAAATGCTATAGAATTGGAGTGACGAGTTCCAATATTGATTATTAATTATAAGCCTATAATAAGGCATTAGATGGATTAGATATCCTATACCTATTAAAAAAAATTTACTAAATAGGCTTTATGCAGTTCAAATATTTATGAAATTTGATAAGAAATCTAGTTATTGGCAAATCCAAATTCGTGAAAAGGATAAGTATAAAATAGCATTTACTATCCCATTTAGTCATTATGAATGAAATGTAATGCCTTTTAGGTTAAAAATGCACCCTCAAAATTTCAAAAAATTATGAATGAAATGTTTAATACTTAATTAGCATTTATAATGATTTATATTGATGATGTATTAGTATTTTCTAATATCATTGAATAACATTTTAAATGTTTAAACCTTTTCTTAAAGTTTATAAAAAAGCTTGGTTTATCCATTTCAACTAAAATGATGAAATTATTCCAAAATAGGCTTAGATTCTTTGGTCACTTCATTTAAAATGGAAACATTGTTCCTATTGATTGAGTGATTGAGTTTTGCCTTTAAATTTCCTGATGAAATTAGAGAAAAACAAAAATTGCAAAGATTTTTAAGATGTATGAATTATATTTCAAAATTTATAAAAAAATAGCTTATGATACTAAGCCTTTGTTTGATAGATTACAAAAAAGGTCCTCTTAAATGGATGGATGAACATATGATGGCAATTAAGAAAATAAAATACTTTTCAAAAAGGAATTGGGATGTTTAACTCTTCTTCATCCTGATGCTTTTAAAATAGTTAAAAGTGATGCATCAGATTAGGGTTATGGAGGAATCTTTAAGAAAAGGATAAATTTGAAATAACAATTAGTTCATTTCAATTATGGTTATCACCTTTTTCCATGAATAAATAGATTTCTCAAAAGCCAAGAGAGGAAGAGTCTAATTTTCTTTTTTCTCTAAGTTTGCTTCTTTTTCCCCTTTGTAAAATATATGTTTGTAACAATGTTTGGTGTTTAATTAAAATTTATTTCTGTAAGTATTCTAAATCTAAAATTATTTTCTTTAAGTTTCTTTAATATCAGAGTGTTTAATTTAGCTTTTTAAATTACCCTTTTATATATCTGTATATTGTTCTATATATATGCTATGTATGATCCTATCCTACCAAGATAGAAATAGTATCAAAGGCATAAGTGTTCTTGCACCTAGTGGAACATCAATCTTTTAAGTAGTTGAAATCTTAAACTCTTTAATATCTCATTTTTTAAATCCAGAGTCGTGCTGCCTTTGTACCTCTATTGGCTATGTATTGGCTATGTATAAGCATGTAAGGTTATGGCTTAAGAAATCTTAACTATTGTGCTATGTATTCAAAAATTTGAAAGTGATCTATTAAATCAAAAATTCTTATTAAGGATTGATTGTAAGGTAGAGAAAGTTGTCCTTACCAAAGATGTTAAAACACCACTTCTAGACAAATCTTTGCGAAATGAAAGGGAATACTATATGTATTTGATTTTGATATAAAGTTTATTAAAGGAAATTCTAATCCTTTACTAGATTTCCTAACTTGTGAATTCTTTTAGGGAACTAAGATATGAGTAAAAGGCCTCTTATATAAGGGTCTTAGTCCTCAGCAAAGTTAGTTAATTTACTGTCTAAAGATGCAAAAGCAAAAGAAGTTGATAAACTTTATGATGATGCTTATAAGCGAGTTTTGGATAAATCTATTACATATCCTTTAATTATGAAGCACATAGACATTTTATGTGTTATTGAAAATAATTATACTTAGTTTAGACCTAATGAGGTTGCATGTTCTTCTCTTAAAGATTATATGTATCTTTATAATAATATGAAGGATTATCTTTATTATCAACAAATACTACATTAAACAAGGTTGATGGTCATTGATCCTATAGAAAGAGGATCTAGAACTAGATTTGCTTATGGCTTTAAAGATCATGCTTACCCTAAATTCAAGATAAAGAAAATTTTTCATCTGAAAGATTGGCAAAGGATCTCTTTGGCTACAAAGAGTTGAAAGAATAGTAGGAGGTTTTAACTATTTTGATTATATCAATGCATGGAAAAAGCCTAAAAAAATAGAATTAGTCAATGAAATAATCAAAAGGATAGAAAAAACCTAGGACTATAAGAAAAAGATACCTAGTAAATGATTTTACTAAACAATTTAAAAATTAGTGGGATTTTTACTTATCAAAATAAAGTAAGTCCCAAATATTTAATGTTGTAAAAATAGAGTTGGGGATGCAGATGGCTAATAGTGTTAATAATTGATTTATACAATTATTAATCATTTTATTGGAACAATTACCTTATTAGTAGACAAAACAAATGAGCAACTCATTAATTTAAGATGCTTGAATCTGTCTAACTTTAGGTGGATGTGTTCTTTTCAAAAGTTTTTACTAAAGAAGATGGTCAAAGTATTTTTTGGAAAGAAAAATTTTGTCAAGGTTACTTACCCTATTTATTGAAAGCGTAAAAAATAGGTTAAAATCCTATTATGGAGCAATTATTATTACTCTAATTATACATGCAGAGAATTAACTGCATAAATTGTAGTAGGAGTTAAACTTTGTTATAAGATAAAACTACATAGGTAGTTACAAAATGAAAAAATATAGGGAAAAGGTGATAAACTCGTACCTTAAAAGAAGTCTTTTTATGAAAGGAAAAGTTAAAAAACAAAAACAAAAATCCTAGTTCATAGAAAAAGAAACAAAAAAAGAAAACAATTGTATGTTACAAATATAGAAAAATAAGGTACTATTCTAATAAATGCAACATGAAATAAAAAATTCAAGAATTATCTATAAAGGGAGACCTTAAGAGGTCATTCATGCATATCTTCATTTTTTAAGGAAATCTAAGGAATCAGAACTAGAATTAGATCTTCTTAAAGAAGAAAAAACTACCTTTGAAGGTAATTTTGGTAATAATTGTAATAGTCAATGCAACTATTATCAAATTTTGTGTAAAATTAATGACTTATTAGTCCTTGCAAAAGAAGGCAATCTAATATTAGATCTTATTGATAAGATTACAGATCCAAAAGAAAAAAGAGAATTGCTAGAGAAGTATCTTCATCTATCTTGAAATGAGACTAAGGTTAAAGAACAAGAAAAAAATTATAGTTTAAAGACTATTATTCAAAGAGTTAGAAATAATCATTCTAGTTTAAAAACTAGAATAACAATAATATAACTTTCGATTGCAAAACTTAAAGCTGAAATTAATCAGTTAAAGACTGAAAAAAAAAAAAGAATTTTAGTTTTAGAATTTGTAAATGAACCGCTAAATATTCTAGACACTTCTTTGAAAGAAGAGTTAAGTACTCTTCAATATGTTAATCTCATTGATAGAGTAATTACCCATTATTGGCAGACCTAGGTTACAGTAGTAGTCAATAAAGAATATATCTTTTCAATTATCACCTTAATTGATTTAGGTGTAGACATGAGTTGTATTAATAAGGAAATAGCTCCTTTAAAATACTTTTCAAAAACAATAAAAGTGTTAAACACTGCTGATAAAAGCAAGTTTGTTATTAAATACAAGCTTTCTCATAAAACAATATGCAACAAAGGGTCATTTACG
Source organism: Bruguiera gymnorhiza (assembly GCA_020883675.1). Lineage (NCBI taxonomy): Eukaryota > Viridiplantae > Streptophyta > Magnoliopsida > Malpighiales > Rhizophoraceae > Bruguiera > Bruguiera gymnorhiza. Next base: position 42,941 of record JAIRCJ010000093.1, read on the forward strand.
CAATATGATAATGAAATTAAGTTTCGTGTCCACACCATAGATTAAATTCATTGTGAGAAGTACAACCATACACCCTTGATACTATGAATGCATTGAGTTCCATCCTATAAAGGAGTCATTGATCCATTGAAGTCTACAATTTTAATGGATTGAATGGCTCAATTCTTGAATGATGAGTCTATCACTTAATTTCTTGGAAACTAGGCTTATCCCTTTATTGCAAGGACATATCCACATAAAATTAAGTTTTGTGTTTACGTTAAACATATATTCACAACATCAATCAAGGTAATAAACCTTTGGCAATCTAAATCCATTGAAGTTCATCAAACATAGGATCAAGGATCTTAATTAACTTTTCTTACTTTTTTGAATGGTTCAATGCCTGAAATATGAAAGTATCATTTTATTCCTTGCTAAGGAGGCTTCTTCCTTCATTATAAGGACTTATTCATACAAAATGATCATAAAATTAACTTTGATGTCTATATAAAACATTATATTCACTATGAGAAGTGCCTTAATATACCTTTGGCAGTCTAAATCTATTGAAGTCCATCATACATAAGAGTTTTTGATCTTGATTAGAATTTCTTACTTTGTTTAAATTGTTCCTTCCCTGAAAGATAAGTTTGTTAATTCATTTCTTACAAACAAGGCTTCTCTTTTCTTTACAATGAGATAGTTGTATAGTATTATCATGAAGTTAGCTTTTGTGTATACATTAAACATTATATTCATTGCAACAAGTGCATCAATACACCTTTTGTAGTTTGACTTGATTAGAATCCATCAAGCATAGGAGTCATTAATCTTGATCAGCCTTTCTTACATGTACTAAATGGTTCATTCAACAAAAAAATAGGTGGTCAATTTATTTCTTACTAATAAGGGTTCACCTTTCATTTGATAGAGTCATTCATACAATATGATCATGAAATTATGTTTTAGGTCTATGCCAAATTTTATGCTTATAGTGACAAGCATGCCCTTACACCCTAGGTACTCTAAATCCATTGAATTCCATCCAACAAAGAAGTCAATGATCTTAATTAGCATTTCATATAAGAATTGAATGGTTCAATTCTTAAAGAAGGGGACCATTTCTTAATTTCTTGCTAACAAGGCAGGGTAATTAAGAACATCAAAAGGAAAGAACCAAAGGAAATCAAAACAAAAGAAGAAAATTGATAGGTCAAACAAAAAGAAAATAGTGGTTTGTGAAAAATGTGGAAAAATAGGTCATTACTCTGTTAAGTGTAAAATGAAACAAAAGGTTCAAGAATTATTTATAAATGCATTAAAAAGAAGACCATTGCTTCATTTCTTATTAACAAGGTGTTTGGTTTCATTCTTTAGTACTTTAAATCTATTGAATTTTGCTAAATAAAATAGTCATTAATCTTTATTAGTTTTTCTTACAGGTATTAAATGATTTAATTCTTGAATGATAAGACTATGATGGGATTCATGGAGGTGCCAATGCATAGAGGGCTTTTAAGGATCTATTAATCATTCAAGAAGGGCTAATGGCATGTTCTAAAGCTAAAAAGATGAAAAAAGCACTTAACAGCTTGATTAAAGATATTTGGGCCAAGAAAGCTAATTCAAGCTTAAAGGGCAACAAAGTATATGTTAATGTGGCTAACACTTTATTAATTGTATAGATATGCTAAATCAGCCTAAGTTAAGTGATTGCAAAGAGTTAAAGCAACAAAGTAATGGAGGACTTATTTCAAAGTCTAAAAAATGGAGGACAAGGAGTGGACTAATCATAAAATAGTATAGGATTGGTTTGCTAACAAGGTTTCTCCTTTTGTTGCAAGGGCCCATTCCTATAAAATGATTATAAAATTAACTTTTTTATCTATACTAAACATTATATTCATTGTGAGAAGCATGTTAATATCCCTTTGGTTGTTTGAATCTATTAAACTTTGTCAAATATAGGAGTCATGGATATTGATTAGCTTTTCTAATGTGAACCCTGTTAGATGTAGCTAAAAAACCCATAAAGCAATCATATATAGAACCTAAGCAAAGATAGACTAGATTTATAAGATATAAATGACCTTGACTTTAAGCTTTAAAAAGTCAGACCAATGGTATGAAAGAAGGATATAGACATCACACTTTAAAAAGAATGAACATGAGATTGATAAGTTAGGTTGAACACCATAGGAAGAGTTAATTCTTGATAAGTTCTTTAGTTATTGAAAAAATCAAAAGAGAAAATTCTCACTTTTTATTTCACCTAACAATCTACCCCCTTTAACAATGAAATAAAGTTTATATATAAGCTAAATTAACAACCTTAGAGATAACAACAAACTTCCTAAATATGCTAATAGCATGTCTACTTCCTTGGCTCAAACCTTTTTAATCGGCCCATTAAGTGCCTCTTTCATCCTTTTAGCTCTTTAATGTGCCATTGGCCTTTTTTAAATGCTTAATGGATCCTTAAAAGCTCCTTATGCATTAACTCCTTTATATATCTCATCATTTACCCTCTCCTTAAAAGGATTCATCCTTAAATCATCACTTGCATCAAAAGGAGAAAGATCATGATGAGATCCATAGAGAAGTTTATACATAGTCTCCAAGGATCCATTAAGCATTCATGAAAGGCCAATGACATGTTTAAAGGCTAAAAGGTTAAAAAAAAAAGTACTAAATGGGATTAAGGATATTTAAGTTAACCTAGTAATAAATGGCCTAAATTCAAGCTTGAAAAATAACCAATGCTTCATTAATATGATTGGAGTGCTTAATAGGTTAGGGTTAAGTAATAAAGTCCACTCTTAAGTAGGAGTTTGTTATAAAATAGGGTTTTGTTATAAAATAGGATTGTTCCTATATTTTAGGAGTATATCATTATCTTTACATTTAGGGTTAGGGTTGTTACTTTAGCCTATAAATAGACTTGATTTCATTGTTAACAGATATAAATCATTGGTAAAAAAAAAAGTGAGAATTTTCTCTTATAGTTTTCATTAAACTTTGTGAACTTATCAATATTATTATCTTATGGCATTCCAACCTGACTTATTACTCCTAAATCCCTTCTTTTTGAAGTGTAGTGTTTATATCCTTCTTTATACCATAGGTCTAAACATTGAGTTTAGGTTTATACCATAGGTTTGTGTTCCTTTGAACATTTGGTTAAGGTTTTACTTTTGCTAAACCTAATTTAACTTTCTTAGGGTTTTGAATTCCTTATTTTGCTTATAGGTTACATTGTGCTCTTTAAGCCACCTCCCTTTTAACTTTATATTCCTTCTTTTGAACTGACTTGATGATATACCAATTGCTTTCACTATGCCATTGAGTGCCTTCTCTTGCTCAAGGAGAAGTGTCATGCATCTCTTGGCATTATGGCCATCCTGCCCGCACCTTTCACATTGTTCCAAGTCTCCCAATATAGCAAACTTGTTCTTTAAAACCACTGGTTTGGGCTTCCACCAACAGTCCTTGTCAGTGTGTCCTTGCTTTTTACAGTATGTGCAAGAACTCACAACTAGTGTTCTCCTCTGAATTTTGTATTGTCTCCCCCTGTATGCAGCATCGTATCTTCTCAAGTTGGAGACATATACTGCCTTCTCCACCAGCATTTACTTGTCTTATGACCCCAAACTTCACAATAAAGACAGTAACCTTGAAATTGCCTCTTATTGGGTCTAATCACAGCTTGTTTTCTTTTGTTCATTACTTGCTGTGTAGGCAAGGTTGCTAGCTTCTTTGCTCGTGTGACTTTCATTTCAGTCACCTTCTTCTCCTTGTTCTGTTCAGCCATAGCCCTTTGCTGGCTGACTTTCTTTTCTTCATTTTTGTTTGCAACCCTAGGTTGCTTCTTCAAATCTTCTTTATTTTCAGCCTTCATTGTTCCTGGCTAATCAGTCTTTTCTTTCTGAGACTTAACCTTCTCTTTCAACTTCTGTGGCAAAGTCTCGTTATCTTTAGGCAGTGCAGCATCAGATTGCTGCACTTTCTCTTCATTCTTCTTTTCTCTTGCAGAGCTTGTTTCTCCTATCACTTCAAACTCTGCAAGTTCTCTTCACTCTTTTTAAGTTGTTGCTGAAGTCTCAGCAACTCTATCTCCATTTCTTCAATTGTTGAAGTCCTTGAGCCAAGCTCCATAGTAAGGTCTTCACATATTTTGATCTGTTCTTCAAATCTTCTCTTCAAGTCAATATGTTCAGCCCTTATTTCATCCTTTTGACTTTCTGCTTCCTCAATCTTTGCTTCAACTTGTTTTATATGGGCCTCTAACCTTCTTATGGTTCTAACCCCTTTTGATTATCTCCTTTGAAGCTACTTCTAACTCAGCTTCAAGATTTGGTTCTTCTTCATTAATCTCCTCTTCCTCTTCAGAGCTTGAACTACCACATCGAGCTGATGCCATAAAGGCATGCTCATCTGATGAGTCTACATCTTCCTCCTCTTCGGCTTCTTTTGTCTGGCTCACATAACTCTTGAATGAGCCTCTCTTCTTCTTCTGTGGGTTAGCAGTCTTCTTGCTGGACTTCCTTGACTTGAATGATGGTCTTCTCCATTTTGAATTCTGCTCATCATCACCATCCTCATCTTCATCATCAAGTTTCACTTTGCACTGAGAAGCAAAGTGTCCAATCTATCCACAATGATAACATCTCAAGGACAACTATCCTTTTCCCTTCTTAGACCCCTTTTTGAACTTCCTTCACTTTCTTCCTCATCATCATCATCATCCTCACTGGATGATTCTTCGTCTTCTTTTATCTTCAAGTGTTTCATAGCTTTGAAAGCTGCCTCCTTTAATACCTTTGATGTTAAGGAGCTCTCAGTTGACTTTATTCTCATCTCATATGCAATGAGATTGCACTGGAGATCATGTAGAGACATAGAATTGAGATCTATACTCTCCTCTATGACTGCCACCTTTGAGGCAAACCTCTCAGGCAGAATTCTTAGAATTTTCTTCACAATAGATGAGTCCTTCTTGTTCTTCCCATGACTTCTAAGATCGTTTACAGCATCAATAACCCTGGTGAAGAACTCTTGGACTATCTCATTTTTCTGCATTTTGAGAGATTCATATCTCTCCTTGAAAACTTGAAGCTTGGCCTCCTTCATTCTGCCATCACCTTCATAGACTTTCTGCAATCTGTCCCATATCTCCTTGGCAGATTTGCAGTCCATAACTTTAGCATATTCAGCATCTGTCAATGCTGAAATGATGACGTTTGAGGCCTTCCCATTTATCTCAAACTGTCTTAATTCCTTTGGGGTTGGATCTTTACCTTCTTTTGGAGGCTCAAAACCCTCCTGTACAGATTTCACCATGTTCATGCCCATGGTTGCAAATATCACCTGCATTCTCGCTCTCCACATATGGTAGTTGGTTCCATTGAAGATTGGAACCTTCTTGCTGTAAGTAGTGCTGGTGCTGGTACTGGCGTCCATTTCTTAGTATGCTGAACAAGTTAAAACTTCTAGAGCTCTTCAAACTAGTACACCAAGCTGTTAAGTTTTATCTTGGTGAACCTGTGCTCTGATACCAATTGAAGTTCCCAACTTCACCCTAGGATCTACTAGTTTGTGATACTGAGAGGGGGGTGAATCAATATCACACCTCTTAAAACTCTGATAACTTAAGCCAGAGTATTCTACTTCTTTAATACTTTCACTCTCATCAATACGCAGGTATGTGAACAACTTTAACCTCTTCTTAAAAGCGAACTCTTTCTCAGATTTGACTAAGATAGATCTATTGTTACCTACTAATCACAATAGTTCCCAAAGTCACCTTTCAGACACCTTGCCTATTAAACAGATCAGATGTTCTTGATTAGGTCTTCTTTAGGTTATGGGTTTGATGATACTTTAGCTGCATTCACAACTCAATTCAAAACACAGAATATAAATCAAAGTAAGGACACAAGATATTTATGTGGTTTTGTCAATGTGACGTACATCCATGGTGGTAGAGACTCTTCCTCTACCGAGACAATCCACTATACTTGAGAATACTAGTGTGGTACTCCCGATGTTCACAATGTAGTTACAATAGATGTCTTAATCCTCTGTTCCTTTCATTATTGCAAATACAAAGCAAGTACAATACAAAGAGTGTCACTTACTGTGTCTACCTTTCTTATAGCTTGTCTTACCTCTGTTGAATTGAATAGGCTGCTTCATTGCCGCTTAGAAGTCCACCACAACACTCTCTAACCTCTCTTGAAGAAATATGGAAATACGTTGAGTTCTTTCCAATGCTTCACCAAATTCCTTCTCTAGGTTGTTTCACACAACTCCTGCTTTCACTGTCTCATGATTTCACAGCTTGCACTCACGCTTCTGGTCTGCCATTTCACGTCTCACGGCCTGCCCCATGCTTTTGATCCATCACGGTGTTGCAAGTTCTGGTCTCACGCTTCTGGTCTGCTGTTTCATGTCTCTTGGCTTGCCTCATGCTACTGGTTTTTCTGGTTCACGTCTCTCGGCCTGCCTCACGCTTCTGGTCTGCTGTCTTCTCTTCTGGGTGGTCTCACGGATACCAGGTCTGCCATCTTCTCTTCCGGGTGGTCTCATGGATACTAGGTCTGCTGTCTTCTCTTCCGGGTGGTCTGTTTCTTATTTCTCCTCTTGCTGGTTGTGCGTTTCTGGTTTGCTTGCAGGTGATGCGTTTCTGGTTTGCTTGCAGATGGCATTTCTGGTTTGCTTGCACGAGGTGTTTCTGGTTTGCTTGCAGGTCATATGGCTGCTGGGTTGCTCTTCCTGTTTATATACTTCCTTCTATGCAAACCCTAGTAGGGTTTATTGGAGCTACGGCGAATTTCCTTTCTTGCCCCTCCATGTAGCTTCATATTACTGTTCCATACAAAATTCAGCATTATCCTCCTTCTTAATTTATTTTTCTTGCTCTTCTTTCTACTGAAAACTCATCCCTTGAATGCTTGAATGAGCCACTTCTGCTTGCACACTTAAATCTGGTTGACAACAATTACAACCTATACAAGACTGTGAGAACAACATTCACCTTAATTGATATTAGAGCTTTTGGGTTTAAATTAAGTTTACTTATTTGAATTTGAGTTTTTCTTTTGTTCTTCTTCTTAGCTACCTTTTATAACTGCTTGTTCTTTAAATCCACCAAACCCTAGTTTCTCTTTTTTGTCTTTAAATTTGTACAAAAACATAAAAAGTGAGTGACAAAAAAATTCACATTGGGCTAATGGCTTAATGTTTTAGCGAAAGTAGACATAATAACAACCTAGTCCTCTACCTCAACTCTACTTCCATGATTTATTTTCTTATTCTATCATCCAAGTGCTTATTTCCTTTAAATCTACTTTATTAAATTTATTTTCCTTAATGTCTTTTGTTTGTTTTCTAATTTCTTGTTTTTCTTTATGACAATTTTATCTTATTTATTTTATTTTGTGAGTTGGTTCACTTAAGATTAATCTTTTTGATTTAACTTGTTTAATTCCTTAAAGAGTTGAAAAGTGAAGTTAAGAGTAGTAATAGGTAAGAGTGTGAGCTCATTTATAAGAAAAGAAGCTAAAGAGAAGTAAACATAAGGGTTGGGTAACAATAATTGAAAAAAGCTTGTACAAATTGTGTGCAAATTTTTTTCACACAAGTGACAATTTAAAGATGAATTCTTTGAGGAAAGTGGAATGATAAGATTCATGGAGGAGCTAATGCATGAAGGGGTTGATACATAAAGGGCTTCTAAGGATCCATTGAATATTCATAAAGGGCCAATAAGACGTTTACGGGTTAAAAAGATGAAAGAAGTACTAAATGACTGATTAAGGATATTTAGGCCAACCAAGTAACAAATGACATTAATTTAAACTTAAAAGAGGGCTAAGGCTTCACTAATATGATTAGTGTGTTTAATATGCCAAGGTTAAGTAATAAAATCCACTCTTATGTAGGAGTTTATTATAAAGTAGGAGTTTGTTATAAAATAAGAGTTTATAATAAAATAGAAGTGTTCCTATATTTTAAGAGTATATCATTGTCTCTACTTTTAGGGTTGGGTTGTTACTTTATCCTATACATACACTTGATTTCATTGTCTCTATTTTAGGAGTATAGCTTTTCATTGAACTTTGCAAACTTATCGAGATTATTGCCTTGTGGCATTCCAACTTAACTTATCACTCCTAAATCCCTTCTTTCTGGCGTGTGGCATTTATATCCTTCTTTATACCTTTGGTTCATGTTCCTTTGAACATTAGATCTAGCTTTATACCTTAGATTTGTGTTCCTTTCATCATTGGGTCAAGGTTTTACTTTTGTTAGACCTAATTTAACTTTCTTGGTGTTTTGAATTCCTTGTTTTGCTTGTGCATTTCATTATGCTTTTTAAGGTTTATATCAAATCAAAAATATTAAATGTTACACTCACGTTATATTCCTTAAGAAGGCCCAACTGATAAGCGTTGTCATTAATTTGTGCCATCAGTTCAAATGAACCATTTCTTCTATGCTATAACTTTAAATACCTTTGAGTCAGGAACCTTTCCTTGTGTATATGCACCCAAATTCAATCACCAAGTTCAAACACCACCTTTTTGGCCTTTTTGGCATCAAATTCATATTACTCAGTTTGTTTTGCAATTTGTTGTCACACCTTCTCATACAACTTCCTCACCATTTTGATTTTACATTCACTATCTAAGTTAGCATACTCATGAATGGGTAAAGACACCAAATCCAAAGGAATCAAATGATTAAAATTATAAATAACTTCTAATAAAGAGTAAACAACTCTATTATATGCGAACAATACATATGGTAAACAATCTTCCCACTTTTTCAAATTAAGTCAAATAATAGTATATAACAATGTAGAAAGTGTTCGATTAACTACCTTGGTTTGCCCATTCATTTGTGGATGGTAAGTAATTGAGAACAAAAGTTTAGTATGTAACTTGCCTATAAAGTCATCTAGAAGTAACTTAAGAACTTTGTATCCTAATTTGAAACAATGATCTAGGACATGTCATGCAAGCATACTACTTCTCTATAAAGCAATTCAACCATGTTGTTTGCATCATTAGTTTATGGCATGAGATAAGGTGCATTATCTTTGAAACTTGTCGACAACAACAATTACGGAGTCCTACCCCTTTTTGACCATGATAGCCCTAGCACAAAGTTCATTGATAAATCAACTTAGGGTTGGCTAAGTTTGGCAAAGAGGTACATAAGGCATGGGGTTAAACTCTAAATTTAGTATGTTTGCATGTTATGCACTTCTACACACCCTCTCAACATCTCATATCATGTGTGGCCAAAAAAATGCTCAACTAACACATCTAATGTTTTCCCAACTCTAAAATGACCTATTAAACCACCATTATGTGCTTCTCTCATAACCAAATAGCTTAAAGAACTCATCAGCACACATAAATGATTTTCTCTAAATTAAAAACCCTCTTCATATAAACTTTCCCAAAGGCTGACTTTTTATATGGCCTATACATATTAGCAAAGTCAGGATCTTTCACATATAAATATTCAATATATTCAAATCCTAACACTTTCACACTAAGTATATAAATAAGGACATACTTGCAAGATAATGCATCAGCTACCACATTCTCTTTACCTTGTTTATATTTGATGACATAAGAATGAATTTGACCCATATGGCATGTCTCTTATTCAACTTCCCTTGTCCATTCAAGTGCTTTAAGCATTCATGATTAGTATGGATGACAAACTCATTAGGCCAAAGGTAGTGCTACCATGTCTCCAAAGATGGTACCAATGCATATATCTTTTTATCATAAGTGCAATAATTAAGGGCTAATACTTGAACCATTACACTCAATCTCAAAAATTTTAGCAAAATCTTGTAAAGTAATAAAGGGTGCTAAACTTAATTTTTTCTTAATCAAATTAAAAGCTTTATCTTAATCAAATTAGGTATTTAAATTCTAAACAATTTTACATATTAAAATTTCAATCACATCGAACTTCTCTTAGGGTTTATCTAGCATTGAACTTAAACACAAGAACATTTCTCAATATCATGAATGTGTGTCCCTAACATGTTTAAACCAGCCATAAGGTCATGACTTATGTGACCACCATCATGTAATCACCTACCAATACATCTAAAACATGTGGAAACATCTACCATGTAGCTAGTCATGCACACTAGCATCTTTTAGCTACAAGGAACATAAGTTGCCAATTGCTTATGGCTGTCTTAAAGCTAAGCGAGGGCGATTAATTACCTATGTCTAGTTGGACCCTTTATAGGCTTCCATAAAGCCACTTAGGGTAATTTTAATTACCCATGGCCAAGTTGAGTGTCCTTATGGCTTAAAAGCCATAAGCTTTTTGCCCACCAATCATGTTTTGGCAATTTCTTTTTGTTGTTTTTCTTTGACCAAAATTAAATTGGAGACAAGATATCAAATTGTAGTAACAACAAATCAACATATAAATCAATCAAATTGATAATTAATAACAAACAAACATGCAATCAAATTATATGTAAGAAGTCAACCTAGACTTGGATACCATTGCTAGAAATCATAGAAGTATTTATCAAATAAATATGTAGTAGAAAAGATGATTTAATTTTTTTTATTCTTAAGAGCACATTGATTGCTTATTAAAGATAATTATAATCTAGCCTAAAATTTAGAGTAATTATTGAAGTAATCTTTAATTCTTCTTCTATTTCAAGTCAATTAACAGGTTATTGAAAACCACCATCATCTAAGTGCCTAGCCTCTAATAATAATCTTCATAGTCAAGGAGGAAACAACTCTTATAACCTAAAACCCATTTAGGAAGAAAAGGAGGAATCCATCAACCCTAATGTGTTAGGTATGTAACATTTGACTATCTTATGGGATATTTATAGGGATTTTACTTTTAAAATCTTATTTGGGTGACTTGTGTCAATTTTCAATTTTCAATAAATTTCACTTCAATCTTTATACTTTCAAAAGTCATATATTTCACCTTATAAGTTTCTCAAACTTTTTAATGAAGTCTAACTTGATTTCTATTTTATATTTCCTTAATTGTCCTAAAGTGTGTGACCTATTAGGATCTTAAATGTTAAAACTATCATAATGGTTTGACTAATTCCTTCAATGCATAGTTTGTCAATGTAATTCAATACTTTCATCATACTAACATTCTAATTAAATATAGAGTATGAAATTAGTGTCTACTTTATATTGTCCAATTAGATTAGTTCCTAAACATTTATATGGTTATTAATTCCACGAATGAGACCAAAACTACTTATGAACTATCATTTCACCTTAAGTAAGGATTTCTTAAAATCAATACTCAATGAGAACAAATAGAACATTCCCCTATGCTTACTTTAGGATGATGAATTCTTTATTGATCACTCAATTATCTCCATATAGTTCTTGATATGCCTAATTTCACCTCCATAAGTGATCCTTAATTAGGACAACCTAGAGGTATGATCTAAGCATAGCAATTTCCATATGTGATACCTTGGTGATCTCATGACTAACGATTACTTATATAATCATCATATAAGAAATTTTTTAGACACATAAGTAATGTTCCATTTGGAAATTCTTATAATAGGTCAATTTAGTACACTTTTTTTTTCAATTAATAAGCACCCACATATTTGTTTAAATATCTCTATACTTTAGTTTATCATATCAACTATTTTCTTCATAAGAAAGAAGCACAACATATGCTAGTTCCACAACTCCATTAATGTCTAATCTTGATGGTTCATCAACTAGGAATATTTAAAAATAATACTTTGATGCAATAGGTATCTCATAATTATGGTCTCATTATAAGTATCTTTGCTAAGTATATTTATTCCATGAACTTTATCTTTAAAATTTATCAATGACAATATCATTATGTAAACAATACTAAAGGTAAAGAATGTCTTTAATTGATATATGATATGCATAAAAATGTATTCACAATAGTAACCAATAGATTGGCTACTAGGCATACATTAACAAGTATGAAAGTGGTTGTCTAAGTGCACAACGGGGAAGCTAGAATTGCTTTTTGCAAATTAATGGATTGTTCTTTCCCTTTAGATACTTAGGAATATGTGACAATTAAGCTAGCATTGCAAAAATTCTTCTTGTATATCAAGTTTTATGTTATCCAAAAGTCCTTAATCCATTCAAAAAGTATGTGCTAGCAAAAGTTTCAATTTTGCATATTGGTGGGAGAGTTTAGGCCACAACAAGCATAGGCCATGTTTATGATCCCATTGATAATCATTTATAGAACTATTCCAATTAAATACAGTTTTCATTTTGTTCTAAAAAAAGAACAAAAAGAAAAGAATTTTATTTGCTCCAAACATTATTTTCATTGTGATAAGTACGCTTTACACTTTTGGTACTACAAGACCATTAAATTTTGTCAAATAAAGGAGTTTTTTATCTTGATTAGTTTTTCTTACAAGGATTGATTGATTAAATTCCTAAATGATAAGTCCATCATATCATTTCTTAATAACAAATTTTCTCCTTTATTGCAAGAATTCATTTAAATTAAGGAGATATTGATCGTCATTTGTTTTTCTTACATAGATTGAATAGTTCAATTTCCAAAGGATAAGACAATCACTTATATTCTTGCTAACAAATCTTCTCCTTTAGTTGTAAACACTCATTCCCACAAACTAATCATTAAATTAATATTTCTGTCTATACCAAACATTACATTCATGGCGACAAGCTAGTTAATTTATTGATTTCCATAAAATAAAAGAGTCATTAATCTTAATTAGCTTAACTTACAAGTATTAAATGGTTCAATTCTTGAAGTATGAGACTACCACCTCATTTTTTGCTAATAAGGTTTGTCCCTTTATTACAAGGACTCATTTACATAATATAATCATGAAATTAACTTTTGTATTTACACCAAGCATTATATACATTTATGGCAAGCATGTCTTTACAACTTTGACACATTGAATTTATTAAATTCTATTAATTAAAGGAACCACCAATTTTCATTAGTTTTTCTTGTAAGGATTAAATTGTTTAAATCCTAAAGGATGAATACTTAATTTTTTATAATAAGGCTTTTCCCTTTATCATAAGAACTCATTCACCTAAAATGGTCATAAAATTAAGGAAAAAAGCCTAATTTAGTTCTCTACATTTTGTTGCATTCTGATTTTTGCTTGCAACATCTTCTTTTCTTTAACCAAATTTGATCCTCCATGTTCTCTCTATCAATAGTCTTGTTCCTTTTCCATTAGTTTGCCATTAACTTTGCCATACTAGCATGCCACATTACTTTGTTAATATTGATTTGGATGTTATGCCTCATTTTCTATGATGTAGGATGTGGCATTTTTTTTGAAAAAAACTAGAAAATTTAAAATAATTACAAAAAGTTCCTAAAAATAATTATAAATTTAACATGATGTCAACATTTTTTTAAAACCTCCAAAAACTCAAAATAAAATCTAAAATTCATTAAAATCTAAAAGTATTATAAAAAATTGAAATGTTTAGAAAGTTGAAAATTAAAAAAAAAAATTAAAAATAATCATAAATAAAAACTAAAACTAAAATTAAAATTCCAAAAATCATAAAATTTAAAAATTAAAAATTTTAAAAATATTTTTGGAATTTTTAATTTTCATTTGAGTTTATGGGTTTTTATTTATGAGGTTTTCAATTTTAAAAATTTTTAAGAATTTTTAATTTTGTAAAGATTTCAAATCGTTTCAAAATATTTTAACTTTTTATAGAGTTTTTATATTTTATTTTGAATTTTTAAATTTTTAAAAAGATAATTTATATTTTTTTTGAATTTATAGTTTTTTTAAATTTTTTTTGGAATTTTTTACAATTTCTCAAATTCTTTTTAAAAATTGCCAAACAATAAAAAATGATAACATGACATCCAAGTTAGCATTGGGCATCAAATGTAATACATTAATGTGACAAAATTAATGATAAACTAATGAAAAAGGACCAAAACCATTGATGAAGAAAACATAGGGGACTAAATTTGACAAAAAAAAAAGTTGTTGGTAAAAATTAAAAGGCTGTGAAATTTAAAGAGTCAAATTAGGCTTTTCGTTGTCCTTATTAGCTTTCTTATCAAGGATTAAATGGTTTAATTCCTAAAACATGATTTCTTATTAACAAGGTTTCTTCTTTTTATCCAAGCATGCATTGATACAAAATGATTATGAAGTTAACATTTGTGTCACAACAACAAGCATGTCAATACACCTTAGAAATGTTAAATCAATTGAATTCTATGAAACACAAGAGCCAATGATTTTAATATGTTGATTGAATGGTTCATTGCCTAAAAAAGTAAGATCATACCTTTATTTTTTACTAATAAGTTTTCTCCTTTTGTTACTTAGAGTTATTTATACAAAATAATCATGAAACTAACTTTTGTATTTAAACCAAATATGACATTCATTGCTACAAATGCATCAATACACCTTTCATAGTCTAAATTAATTGCAATCCATGAAACATAGGAATCATTAATTTTTATTAACTTTCATACATTATTAAAATGGTTCATTGCTGAAAAAATGACACCATTACTTCATTTCTTGCTAACATGACTTCACCTTTTCTTGCACTATGTCATTCACACAAAATGATTATGAAATTAACTTTTTTGTTTATGACAAAAATTGAAATCATTGCTACATACAAGTCCTTATGTTTTTGGTAGCCTAAATTAATTGAATTCTATCGAACTATCCAGTCAAATCCTATATGATGGGATTGTCACTTCATTTCTTGCCAATAAGGTTCATCTTCTGTTGCAAGGGCTAATTCATATAAAATGATCATGAAATTAACTTTTATATTTACAGCAAGCATTGCATTCATTACAAGAAGCACATCAACAAACTTTTAGTAATATAAATCTATTGAAGTCCATAAAAAAAAAAAATGAGGCATTGATCATAATACATCAGTTGAATGAGACCCTACACACCTATATATAGCTAACATGGGTACAATGGTAGCGTGACATGGGGTTTCAATAATGAGATACTGATAAGGTTAAATGTTTAACTATTTAGAAGATTAAGATTCCTTTAGGTTCAAGGCTCTAATATTATTCCTTTCTTTGTAACATAGGATCATCCATATAGATATAATAGAATCATACACACAGATATAAAATATATAATACTAATTCAAGTGCACAGATATAAAAGAATATAATAAAGAAAATAGTAAAGTTTCATTGAATTTTAAAAGTTGTTACAAGCTTATGTTACAAAGAGAGGAGGAAAGAAGAAATGTTATAAGAAAGGGAGAGAGAAGCAAACTTTGAGAAAAAAGCTAATTGGACTCTGTCTCTCTTACCTTATGAGGGGTCTTATTTATACATAGAAAAATGTGATAACCATAGTGGAAGCACTCTACTTTTCAAAGTGGAATGCTTTTTTATTTTTCCATTATCCTTCACTTTTCCTAAAGTAGTTTTATTAAAACTGACCCATAACGTCTTGTCCACCAAAAGTTGCTTGTCTTTTTCTCTTTGTAACTCATATGGGTCCTAGGAGTCTTGCACAATATCATCATTAAGGTGCTTCTAACTACTCTCAACTTGGTCAGCTTGGGTGTCTTCATTTGGTTAGAGCAAAGTAGCCATCATTTTTAATAACCTTTCTTTTGATACAAACTCCATTAAAGTCTTTAATATCTCTTCAGGATTAGTAGGAATGGGCTTTGGTGGTAAAGCCTTAGGACCATTTATACAAATGACTCATTTTCTTATGTAGACTCCATCATAAAAAAAGTCAAAATTTTCCTACCATCGAATATTAATCCATCTTACAAGCCATGGAACATGTATAATGTCAACATTTAAGATATTAGTTTGTATAGCCATAATGGTATAGTCCCATTCAATAATTCGTGGAACATGATACCAAGTTGCAAACATTAACAAAGGGTCTTTAATCTCTTCATTTACTATACAATATTGTTCATAAATAGTTCTCACTTTATGGGGTAGAATTAAATGTTGTAAACTCCACTTAAAAAATAAGGTTTTAAACCAATTTGCAAAATTTTTTGAATCATTTGATAGATGTATTTGAATGAACCAATTACATTAGAGAAACTAATGAATTATTTGCAGAATTAGGAGTACATGGATGATAGTTGGAGTTAGTGGCTCTCTTAGGGTTCCTTTGTCTAGGATCCATATCTTTTTGACATATGTAAATATTTCTCCAACATGTCTCTTTTTTCTATTAGATTAAGGAGAAACCTTGTTAGAAAGAAATTTAGTGATGCTATAATCTATCAAGTATTGTACAATTCAAAACCTATAAGAAAAGCTAATAAAGATTAATGATATTTTTGCTTGATGAAATTCAATGGATTTAAAGTACCAAATATGTAAGGACATGCTTATAGAAATGAGTATAATGTTTGGTATTGACACAAAAGTTAATTTCATGAATATTTTGTGTTACTGAGTCTTTCCAATGAAATGAGAAATCTTGTTAGCAAGAAATGAAGTAATGGTATTATCCTTTACGAATTAAACAATTCAATACATGCAAGAAAATCAAATCAAGATCAATGATTCTTTTGTTTGATGGAATTTAATGGATTTAAAGTGCCGAAGTTGTAAGGACTTGCTTGTCACTATGAATATATTGTTTAGTGTGCACATAAAAGTTAATTTCATGATCATTTTATGTGAGTGAGTCCTTGTAATGGAAGGAGAACCCTTATTAGTAAGGAAAGAAGTGATGGTCTCATCCTCCTTTGTTTGAAATCACCAATTGGTGTTGACACTTAAGGTAATTTCTTGATTTCTCTTTGTTAATGACTTATTATTGATTAGCTTATGAGATGCATGTTATTATGTCTTAGGTAGTCTGAATCAATAAAAGTTCATGCAATATATAAGTTGTTACTCTTGATTAGCTTTCCTTACTGTGAGAGATTCATTCATACATGATTGGTGTATACATTTAAGTAATGTTCAAGATTCCATTGTGTGAATTACTCCTTGGAATGAAAGGATATGCCTCATTTGCTTAAAATGAGGTGACAAGCTTGTTTTTCAAGCAATGAACCATTCTCTTAATTTTAGAAAAGTTAATCAGGAAAAATTACTCCTTTGTTTAACATAATTCAATTGATTAAGATTGCCTAAGGTGTATCCTTGCAATGAATATTACAATTGTTTGAAGGAATTAACTATATTGAGAGAGTCAACTTTGGAATTACTTGCTTGTCATAAAAAGTATGATGTTTGAAGCAAACACAATTGTTAATTTCATGTTAATCTGGTTAGCAAAATAATGAAGCAACATGCTAATCCTTCAGGAATTAAATGATTTAACCCTAATATGAAAGCCTATCAAGATCAATGACTTCTTTGTTTAATGGAATTCAATGGATCCAGAGTGCTAAAATTGTAGTGACTTGCTTCTCACAATGAATATAATGTTTGGTGTAGTGACAAATGTTAATGTCATTATCACTTTGTGCAAATGACTCTTTAGAATGAAAGGACAAGTCTTGTTAACTGGGGATGAAGTTACAAGTTTCTTTCAGCAAGGAAACCATTCAGGCCCTATAAGAAAAGCCAATCAAGATAAATGACTCCTCTGTGTGATGGAATTCAATGGATTAAGTGTGCCAAAGTTGCAATGACTCTTTGCACATTTGACACTTTGAATTCATGGGATTCCATCAAACAAGGAGTCATTGATATTGATTCACTTTTCTTATAGGAATTGAATGGTTCAATTCTTAAAGGGTGAGTCCATCACTTCATTTCTTACTAACAAGGTTTCTTCTTTTGTTACAAGGATTTATTCACACAAACTAACCATGAAATTAACTTTTATGACAGCACCAAACAATATATTTCTTATGGCAAGCACATCCTTATAGCTTTGGTACTTTATATCCAATGAATTCCACCAAACAAATCAATTGTTGATCTTAATTAGTTTATCCTATAAGGATTCTATGGTTCAATTTGTGAAGGTTCGTAATGTTGTTACATTTCTTGCTAAACAAGGCATCTCCTTTCATTGGGAAGACTCATTCAAGCAAAATGATCATGCAATTATTTTGTATCTATTCCAAATATTATATTCATTGCAAAAAGCATATTGAATCATTTAATTCCATCAAACAAAGTAGTCATTGATCTTGATTAGCTTTTCCTACATAGATTGAATAATTCAATTCATAAAGGGTGAGCTCAGCACTTCATTTCTTGCAAATAAGGTTTTTCCCTTGGTTACAAGGACTCTTTTCTTGCCAATAAGGTTTCTCCTTTCATTGAATGAACTCATTCAAACAAAATGATCATGCCATTAATTTTTGTGCCTACACCAAACATTACATTTAATTTGACAAGTATGTCTTTACAACTTTGGTGCTATGAATTCATTTGATTCCATCAAACAAAGGAGTCATTGATCTTAATTAGCTTTTCTTACCTAATTTGAATGCTAAAACTCTTGAAAAATAAGCCCAAAAATTTATTTCTTCCTTATAAAACTCAGTCCCAACAAAGTCAGCTAATTCACTAACTAAAGATAGAAAAGCAAAAGAAATTTTTAAACTTCGTGATGATATTTATGAGTGAGTTTTGGATAAATCCATTATATATCCTTTAATTCCAAAGCATATAGACTTTTTATGTGCTATTGAAAATAATTATGTTTAGTTTAAGGCATTACATCCCATCCATAATGTTTAAATGAAATTGTAAATGTTGTTTTAAGTTATCCATTTCATGAATTTGGATTTGCTAATAACCTAATTTCATATCAAATTTTGTAAATATTTGAACTTTGTAAAGTCTATAGAAAAAGAAAAAAAAATAGTTGTTTATTACAAATGTGAAAATTAGGGCATTATTCTAATAAATGCAAAATGAAACAAAGTTTTCAAGAATTATTCATAAATGAAGTCCATTATGTTCCATTTTCCTCTATTTTTATTAAATAAGCTTTATTAAAGTTGTCTCATAACAATTTGTCCTCCAAAAGTTATTTGTCATTTTTCCCTTTACAGCTTATATGGGTCTTAAGAATCATGCATAATATCATCATTATGATGTCTTAGACCACTTTTAATTTGGTCAGCTTGGAGACTTAATCTTTTTTAATAATTATGAGACATATAGACTTATTAGTTTTTATTTCAAATTTGATTCTTTACTTTGAATTCTAATGTTCTTTTATTATAATTGCTTATGATTATATTGTTTAATTACTATGATGCATACTGGACAATTATACTTTATAATCTAATGTTAGTTTAGAATTCAAGTTCATAATTGCTTAACAATTCTAACTGCCAGTATTAAATAAAAATTGACAATTATGATCAAGTTTTTGTTTAATTTCTATAAGAACATAGTTTAAAATTAAATGAATTAGCTTGTGAATTTGTCTTTTAGATTTGGTTATCTTTCTTATCTTAATGCTATCAATAAATTATATCTAGAGAGTTTGTCCTAAGTGGTTTAATTGAAGAGCTTGCATTAATTAAAATTGAAGGAAAATTTTAAATAATAGAGCTTTTCATTACTCTAACCTGAATATTCAATTAAAGAATTGATGACTATTGGTGTCAATGATTGATGTGTTAATCTAATGATATAAATATTCATATTGTTGATGATGTGTTCTTATGTTGATTTTATTTGTAATTATTCTTTTGTTTTAATTTTTATTAGTTAGAAGAAGTAGCTTAGAAAGCTTCAAAACTTCTAGTTAAACTAGAAATGGAAAAAAAAGAGTTTTATTCAAACTCATGTCATCAAAGGAAATAAATTATAATATGACAAGTAAAAATTCTAAAAAATCAAAATTAGTCGAGGAAATAATTAAAAGGTTAAAAAACCTTGGATTAAACGAAAATGATGCTTTTGTATTAAGAAAAGAGGAAGAAGTTACAAAAAAAAAAAAAAGAAATAAAGGCCAAAGATTATGTGGAGAAAATTTAATAAATGTTCTTATCAAAACAAAACCTAGGACAAAAAGATCCATCACCTTCTGGTAAGAAGAAAAGTATAGAGATTAATAAGATGACTTTTAATGAAGTCCCTACAAAATTGTATATTCTTAGACCTACTTCAATCGACCTTTTATTAGGCAATTGCAAAATGAAAAAACTCAAGGCAAAAAGATGAGACTCTAAAAATATAAAAACACTCCAATTTTATTATAAACTCTTATTTTAAACAAACTCCTACTTAAGAGTGGATTTTATTATTTAGCCCTCACCGATTAAACACTTCAATCATATTAATAAAGCCTTAATCCTTTTTTAAGGTTGAATTCACACCATTTGTAACTTTGTTGGCCTAAATATCCTTAATCAACCCTTTGAGTGTTTTTTTCATCTTTGTAGCCCTTGAACGTATCATTGGCCCTTTTTGAATGCTCATTAGATCCTTATAAGCCCTCCATGCATCAGTTCTTCCATGGATCTCATCAAATTGAGTCCTTACAATGAAATAAGCAACATTGTTAACAAAATATGAACTGACAATCTTTTCCTTCAAGAATTAAATCATTTAATATCTATAAGAAAAGCTAATCAAAATTAATGATTTATTTTTTGATGGAATTCAATTATCATCTTTTGATGAAATTTAATTGTTATAGATTACCAAAGGTGCATAAACGTGCTTGTCATAATGAATACACTAATTAGTGTAAACACAGTAGTTAATGTCATGAACATTTTGTGTAAATGAGTCCTTGGACGAGTCTAGTAGTAATTGTAACTATTAGTCTAACTATTATCAAGTTTTATACAAAATTAATAACTTATTAGTCCTTACAAATATTGGATCTTATTGATAAGATTATAGATCCAAAAGAAAAAAAGATAATAGCTAGAGAAATATCATCATCTGTCTCAAAATGAGGCTAGGGTTAATGAACTAGAAGAAAAAGGATTTGGATTACTCAAGATGTAACAATGTGCTTCTAACAATGAAATGTGTGATTGGTGTAGAAATTTAAGTTATGTTCATGATTCCTTGGTTTGAATGGCTCCTGAAAATGAAAGGATAAGTGTTATTTGCTTGAAATGAGATGATAATCTAAAAGGATTTCTTTTTAGGTATGGGTTTTTAACCCTTCTTTTTGAATTTTTAAGGATATTTTGTGGGTGAATAACTCATTTGTTCACAAAAATTTGCTAAAGCGTTTTTGCCTTAAATTTCCTTATTTTATAACTGCTTATGTAGCTTTATTTCATTGCAAAGTTTAACTTCTTCAATTACCACCTCACCAGATAACTCTCCATAGTCATAACTATAGTAATCAATAACTCCAATATGATATGATTTTAATTTATTTTTTACTCTTTCAACAAATGAGGTAGATAACCCAAACAAAAATTTTGTTGGCCATTCCTTTTCATCAATTGCTATTCCTTTATCTAAAACCTCAAAACCTAAAAAATACAATCTGATTCTTGCAAAAGGATAACTTCTTAAGGTTAGCAAACAATCTTTCTTTTCTCAAAACATCTAGCACACTTCACAAATGCTCAATATGATCAGTTAAGTTCATACTATAGAATAAAATATCATAAAATGCTCAATATGTGCAATTTGTAGGTGTTGTCATTAATTCCTGCAATTACTTATAATGGTCCATCTCCTTTTGTTTGAAACTTTAAATGCCTTTGTGCAAGGAGTCTTCCCTTGCTTATATGCACCATAACCCAATCACCAAGTTCACAAAAACCTTTCTTTTACCCTTTATTGGCTTGGTTTCTATATTGCTCAGTTAACTCCTTGCATAGTATGGAGAGGTCTTATTAGCAAAAAATTGAAGTGACTGTCTCATCTTTCAAGTAATAACCATTCTATCCATGTAAGAAATGCTAATCAAGATCCATGACTTCAGTGTTTGATGGACTTCAATAGATTTAGCCTACCAAAGGTGTATTTATGTGCTTGTCATAGTGAATATAATGTTTGGTATAAATTCAAATGTTAATTTTATGATCATTTTGTGTAAATGATTTTTGGGAACAAAGGAGAAGCTTTGTTAGCAATAAATGAATTGACAGTCTTATGTTTAAGATAATAAACCACTGAATCCAAGACAGAAAATGATAATCAAGGTCAATTACAAAAAGTTTATTGACATGCTTGTTGTAATGAATATAATGTTTGGTGTATAAATAAAAGTTGATTTTGTGGACATTTTGTGTCTCTTTTGCAACAAAGGAAGAAGATTTGTTAGCAAGAAATGAAGTGATGGTGTCATTCATTGGAAATTAAAGCATGCAAACCGTATAATAAAAGTTAATCAAGATCAATGACTCTTTTATTTGATTAATTGAAGCAATAAGTGATTCTATGAAAGGTATATTGATGTACTTGTCATAATGAATGTAATATTTGGTGTTGACACAAAAGTTAATTTCATGCTCATTTTGTGTGAATGAGTATTTGCAGAAAAAAGAGAAGCCTTGTTAGCATGAAATGAAGTAACAATCTCTCCATCTAGGAATTGAACCATCCAATCCTTGCAAAAAAAGTTAATCACAATCAATAACTCTTTTATTTGATGAAATTCAATAGATTTAGCATGCCAATAGTATAAGCACATGGTTGACACAAATGAATATAATATTTGAAGGCACAAAAATTAAATTTATGATTATTTTGTGTGCATGAATCCTCGGAATGAAAGGATAAAACTTATTAGCAAAAAAATGAAGTGGAAGTCTAATACTTCAAGAATTCAACCATTTAATACTTATAAAAGACATTAATCAAGATTAATAACTCCTTTGTTTTTTTGATGATATTCATTAGTCTCATATAACCATTCTAGTAAAAAAAAAAAAACTAGATAACATTACACTAATAAGTGTAAAACAAAATAAAAAATTCAAAAATTATCTATAGATAAAAGTCTTAAGAAGGCATTAATGAACATTTTTCTATTTGATAGTGATTAAAAAAAAGAGGATCTAGAATTAGGTGTCATTATAAGAGAAGATAATTCTTCTAGTTCTAATTCTAACTTTGAATCAAGTTGTCAAGGGCACTGTGATTAATTTAAAGCAAATTCTCATTCAAACAAAATGGTCTTTTAGTTGTCTTTAACAAGCAAAAAGCTATAATCCAAATAATGTTGAACTTTAAGTTCAAATTCTTCATAAACTAGAAAATCATTCTTAATACTTCACAAATACTTAAGAATGTCTTTTACAAACCACCCAATGATGTTGTATCTACACGTTAGATACATTTAATCATGTGCATAATAATTAATACACAATAGATCTTATCATCATACCTCTCTCAATTTTGTGTCTTAGGACACTAGTCCTTAGAGAGAATTATGTTATGCAATATAGGTAAGTATCTCTCTTTGGGTTTTTCTAATGCTAAACTGTTTTAACAATTTGTACTCAAACTGAGATGACTAAAAGTAATCTTTTAGATTTATCTTTATAAATCTCAATCATTTAGATCTTCTCTCTAGATCCTTTATAGAATATAGATTGCTTCTCGTTGTCTTTTATGGAGAATATTTTTGAACTACCAAACTTTAATTGATTTGAATAATGGTATATGCTTTTCTATTAGTAATATGTCTTCCACATAAAGCATTAGAAAAATATTGTGCTCCCACTAACCTTTTTGATGCAAGATTCATCCATTTATTTGACAAAATAAAATCTTTTGATCCTTTTATCAAAGTAGATGTTCAAAATCTGTAAAACATGCATATTCATAATTTGCAGCAATAACAAGCAAAATCTTTATGGACATAAGCATGACTACAAGTAAAAAAGGTTTAATTAAAGCCAACTCATTGGCTTCATTTGTAGCCTTTGATCATCAGCCTAGCCTTGTATGTTTATACATAACATCCATGTTCATCTTTCTTTTAAAGACATACTCACACCCAATAAGTTTCCTTAGGTGTATCAACCAAAGTCTAACTTAGTTAATGTACATGGAGTCCATTATAAATTTCATAGCTTTGAGCCACTTATTAGAATCAATGTCACAAATTGTTTCCATATAGCTAGTAGATTCATCTCAAATGAGTAATACATCATCTCATACTTTCAAGAGAAACTCATTTCTCTATAGAGCATGAAGTATCCTATTATGTGCAATGCTTCTTGTGTTATTGACTTTTAGGTCTTGCATATAATACACGAACCATTAACTCAAGTTCCATCTATATGTCATATTATGGGTCTTAAACCTTTTTAAGTTCTACCTAGCTCCCATTACTTCCTAGAGAACAAATTCCCCTCTTAGAAATATAGTAGGCTTTCAAAAAAAAAAAAAACTCTTTTGCTCGACTAGCTAATAGAAACGATATCCATTAATTGATTATGGATATTTATAAGTGATGTATATATTTGATTGAGTTTGAGACTAATTAGACAATAGATGCTTCACTTAAGCATCACCCCCCCTAAATCTTAAGATATGACAAGTTAGCCCTCTTACCATTTCATGTTTCACATGAAATCTTATCAATAGATTTGAATGGAACCTTTTAGAAGGTATGTAAGAAATTCTATGATATAGTTCCAAAGAAAAGACTTGAAGCTACATGACTTTTAAAATCAAACAACGTCTCAAATTGTAAGGTTGGTCTTATCTCAAATTTGACTAGGTTTTATAAGAGTCCTTAGTGAGAGAATCTCATTTCTTTAAGATAATCATGAAACTTGATTAAAGTATTTTCTATCTCAATCCAATCAAAATAATACTTTTACAAGTTTGTTTCTCAATTTCAATTTTGAAAATTTTAAACCTTTTAAAAAGATTCAAATCCATATTTTGCCACATACATATAACCATATATAATATGGCCAATTATTAAAATGTGAGAAACCTTCATTATCATCAATTGTTATAAACAACATGCATCTCAATCTATTAATCTAAACAATTTATTGGCACTCCTACCCTTTCTCATAAACAGTGATTTATTCATCTTATCAAATGAAAAAGATTCACTTGTTCCATATAATTCAAAGTCATATGATCTCAAGTAAACATCTTTATGTAACTTGGTGATTCTTGTTTCATTGATATGACATAATCATAAAAGATAATTATATGATTATCAAAATTAGGATTCTTGTTATGTAGCATTAAGGAAAAACCTTTCTTCAAAGATTTACCTCTTATGGGTTCCTAAATCGAAATTTCTTTAAATCTTATCTATTTTAGGATGACAAGAACACCTTGCAATTTTTTTTTTTCCAAATGTCACATGTCATTATCATTGTCTTTTTAATAACTTTAAACTTAGTGATATTTTCAGTAAGCCTATTGTTCTTATTGTCTGCTTTTCCTTTGGAATGAAACCATAAGAAGAACATGGGATAACTTTTCACAAGGTATCCTTATGCAATCATGAGAATATTCAATAGCTTGATTAATGAATGCACCCATCATATGAAAATTCACCTCCCATTGATAATAACTCTAAAGTAGAGACTATGAGATGAAGTTAACATTTAACTCTTAATCTATGACAAAACTTAATTGGTTTAATTTCTCAAATTAAGCAATCAACTTCAAAACATGTATTATTCACTAAAAATCTTTTTGTCATCTCATATTGGAAAATTTCCTTTTGAATTCTTATACCCCTTAGCTTTATCATACATACCATTCAACTCTTTGAGATATGTAATAAGAGTATTGGTATTTATAATCTTTGTTACCATCAAAGCTCAAGAAACTTATTAGTTAACATCACTTATACTATTACATATTATCACCTTATGATATTAAAAAGTCTCTGAAGATTTATTAGCAATATTCTTTGCATGATCAAAAAACATAAGATTATGAAGGACAACAGGACAAACTTGCTTTGTCTTATTTGAGAACAATTATCAAATTAATATACCAACCCAAGAACTTAGTTTAATAAGCCATTTAGCATTTAATAGGCTAATAAGAGATAAGTTATTACTCTTTTTGTTCTAGTAACAAAATCATATAAAAGGAGAATATAAGTTTCATGTATATATACCAAAATAAATTAGATCTTGAATCATTTTTGTTACCCCCACTATTTTACTCAAATCAATGGTCCTCTTTATTAACTTAAAAAACCTCACTTTAAGTTTTTCCAATAGGCTAGGATCCCATTTAAATTATTTGACCTTAAATTAACCCAACAAATTAAATAAAAAAAATAGGTAGATAACATAATTTATTAATCAAATCACTTGTGACTCCCAGATCAATTAGGTGACAACTCCTTGTTTAAACATATCATATAAGTTTTTTTTAATCATTGTCTCTAAATTTATATGGTCATAAAGCAACCCATCCAAATCATAAAAAATTAGTTAAGTAGGACCCATCAATTATAGTATTAAACATATTTAGGTTAAGGAGGCCTTTAGGTAACCTAACAAACCTTTCTTAAATAGAGCTTTAGTTTTATACTACAATTATGAAAGCCAACTCACCATGTTCTTAACACGTCTTTCATATTTTTCAATTGAGGGATTTTGTAAAATATAGTTAGTCTTATGTATTGACATCATAATTATAATATGTATCACATATATAAAACCTATATAGAATAGGAATTCTAATATGATAATGAGTCCTAATTTTATTAGGTAAACATGAACAAAACATTGACTGTATGATTGTCAACTTTGACTAATCATAACTTTTGAACCATAAGGAGTTATAAGGCTTATCAGATGTCAATGGCTCTTTCCAAACTTTTTTGAGATATCTAGACAAGATACCCTTTTAACCATTCATAAATTGAGAATTCATATAAAAACATTTGTAATGCTTTTAGATTGTATAAAGTTTGGTCAATAAATCTTTCAATGAGAAAATTGTTTTCTAATTGAATTAGGTATTATATTTGTAACAAAACTCCTAATTAAAGTCCTATTATGAATTCATAACATCAAATTAATTTAATTTAGTATTTTAAATGGTTAAAAATATTACTTTAAATTGAATATACAATCAATAACTAGAATTAGACCTGTGTTTACCTTTTTATGCACATAATATGATTATGATGGCATGATGGCTGGTTATAACCATATAGACCAATGTGATTGTATTTATTGATGGTTGAATGGATGTAATTTTTGGACTATGGGGATTACGTTCCTTGCTTTTCTCTTATTTTTTGGTTGTAAATTCTCTTCTTATTTAAACTCCCCTCGAATGTAATTTGAGGTTTCTTTTTAAATTATCTAATTGTTATATAATTATAAAGTTTAGGATTTAAATAGAATATGTATTATAACTATAGAGATCAAGATTAAGACACCAAAAGAGGCATTAAGAGGTGCTTGCAAGCAAGAGAACTTTGGAAAACTGTGTTGCAATCCCTTATAATTTGAGCATTTAACTTCCTTCAATGGCTCAAGGAAGTTAGCTCAGTAGAGTCCATCCAAAAAAAAATCGTAATTGCATTAAAAAGTAATTTACAAATCAAGCAAAAAATATAATTAGATTTAAATCCCCAATTTTAATCTAATTAGGATGTTTTAATCTTAGTAAAATATTGGTTATAATTTAGAAAATAATTTTCTAAATTATAATTGAATTAAAAATATTTTAATTCAACAACTTAATCAAATTAGGTATTTAAATTCTAAACAATTGTATATATTAAAATTTCAATCACATTGAACTTCTTTTAGGATTTATCTAGCATCAAACTTCAACACAAGAACATTTTTTGATATCATGAATATGTGTTAATAACATGTGTAAACTAGCCACAAGGTCATGACTTATGTGACCACCATCGTGTAATCACCTAACAATACATTCAAAACATGTGGGAACATCTACCATGTAGCTAGTCATGCATACTAACATCTTTTAGCTACAAGGAACATAAGTCTCGGATTGCTTATGGCTTTCTCAAAGCTAAGCAAGAGTAATTAATTACTTGTGTCTAGCTAGACCCCTTATAGGGTTCCTTAAAGCCACTTATGCCAAGGGTAATTTTAATTACCCATGGCCAAGTGAAGTGTCCTTATGGCTTAAAAGCTAGAGGCCTTTTGACTGCTGATCATGTTTTGACAATTTCTTTTTGTTGTTTTTCTTTGACCAAATTTAAATTGGAGAAAACATATTGATTTGTAGTAACAAAAAATTAACATATAAATCAACCAAACTAATAATCAATAACAAACAAATATGCAATCGAATTATATTTAACAAGTCAACCTAGACTTTCATACCATTGCTAGAAATCAAAGAAGTATTTATCAAATAAATATGCAATGGAAAAGATGATTTAATTTTTTTTTATTCCTAAGAGCAAATTGATTGCATATCAAATATAATTATAATCTAGCCTAAAATTTAGAATAATTATTGAAGTAATCTTCAATTTTTCATCTATTTCAAGTCAATTAATAGGTTATTGCAAACCACCATCTTCCAAGCATCTAGCCTCTAATAGTAATGTACATAGACAAGGAGAAAATAACTCTTATAACTTAAAACCCTTTTAGGAAGAAAGGGAGGAGGAGACCAGCAACCCTAATGTGTTAGGTATATAGCATCTAACTATCTTATGGGATATTTATAGGGATTTTGGTTCTAAAATCTTATTTGGGTGACACTTTAGTCTCCAGATTTTCAAATATCATATATTTCACCTCATAAGTTTCTTAAACTTTTCAGTGAAGTCTAATCTGATTTCTACTTTATATTTGCTTAATTGTTCTGAAGTGTGTGACTTATGAGGATTTTAAATGTTATGATTAGCAAAATGGTTTGAATAATCCCTTTAGTGCATAGTCTATCAATATAATTCAATACTTTCATCATACTAACATTGTAATTAAATATAGATATGAAATTAGTGTCTACTTTATATTGTCTAATTATATTAGTTCCCAAACATTCATATGGTTATTAATTCCATGAATGAGACAAAACTACTTATGAATTATCATTTCACCTTATGCAAGGATTTCTTAAATCAATACTCATCGAGAACAAATAGAACATTCTCCTATGATTACTTCAGGATGATGAATTCTTTATTGATCGCTGAATTATCTCCATATAGTTCATGATATGCCCAATTTCACCTCCTAAGTGATTCTTAATTAGGACAATCTAGAGGTATGATCAAAGCATACCAATTTTTATATGAGATACGTTGGTGATTTCATGTGTAATGATCACTTATATGATTATCACATGAGAAATTTTTATACACACAAGTAATGTTCCATTTGGGAATTCTTATAATGGGCCAATTTAGTAAACTATTTTCTTTTTCAATTAACAAGCACCCATATATTTGTTTAAGTATCCCTACACTTCAATTCATGGACATGATAGAAAGGTTTATTAAGGCATAGGCCTTAATAAATAAATTTTATTGAATGGTCCAAAAATTCAAATAGTGTAATTTGACTTCTTTGACGATGAGGTTTATATGATTAGAGGTATCATCTTCATAAATGGTCCAAAAATTCCACCAAAGCCTATGCCTTCTAGATGTTCTCATTAAGGAATTTAACCTTAGTTTGGAATAATTTCATTTTCTTTGCAACTACTTTTTCTATAACCCTTAAGAAAAGGTTTAAATGTTTAAAATATTGCTCAATAGTATTGGAAAATACAAAGACATCAATGATATAAATAATCATGAATGTTGAATCAATATTAAATATATATACTATGAAGAAAAATTCATTAGAGTTCATCTGCATAAATGGTCTAAATGTTCCACCAAAGCCTATGCTTTTCAAATGGTCTCATTAGGGAATCTAACCTTAGTGCAAAAAGGAGTCCATCAACCCCAAAAGCTAATTTCATGAACTAAACATTTGAATTTATACCAAACATTATATTCATTATGATAAACATATAAATACACCTTTGGTAGGCTAGATCTATTGAAGTCCATCGAACACTGAAGTCATAGATCTTGATGGAGTAATTGAGTTTACCTCTAAATTTCCTAATGAAATTAGAAAAAAACAACAATTGCAAATTTTTTTAATATGTATGAATTATATTTCAAAACTCTATAAAGAATTAGCTTATGATGCTAAGCCTTTATTTGATAGATTACAAAAAAATCCTCTCTAATGGATGGATGAACATATGAAGTTAGTTAAGAAAATAAAATTAAAAACAAAAGAACTGTCATGTTTAACTCTTCCTCATCCTAATGTTTTTAAAATAGTTGAAATTGCTATATCAAATTAGAGTTATGGAGGAACTCTTAAGAAAGGATTAAATCAAAAGAACAACTAGTTCATTTCATTTATAGTTATCACTTTTTTCCATGTATAAATAGATCTCTGATAGGCCAAGAGAGGATGAGTCTAATTTCCTTCTTTCTTTAAGTTTTATTCTTTCTCTCTCTTGTAAATTATAAGTTTGTAACAATGTTTGGTGTTCAATGAAAGTTTTGTTTCTATAAGTATTATAAATCTAGAATTATTTGCTTTACGTTTCTTTTATATCAGAGTGCTTAATTTAGTTTCTTAAATTACCCTTCTATATATTTGTGTACTATTCTATATATGTGTTGTGTTCAATCCTATGCTACCAAGATAAGAGTAGTATCAAAGCCATAAGGGTTCTTAAGCCCAGTGGAACATTAATCTTCTAAGTGGTTGAAATCTTAAACTCTTCAATATCTCATTGTTGAAACCCCAAGTTGCACTGCCTTTGTACCTGTGTTAGCTATGTATAGGCATATGGGGTTATGACTTAAGATGTTGATAGTGATATAGTGAGGCATGGATTGGTTAAGACCTAATCAATTGTTTAGAGGTGATAGTTCTTCTAGGAATAGGAATAAAGAAATAAAGAAATAATAATTAGTGAAAATTAAGATAATAATTATTTACAGAATTTGACTCTTCCTTCTTTTGCAACTTCCTAGGTTTGTAAACTAGGAAGTTTCTTTTGTAAAGTTGATTATGTTATTAAAATGGTAGAAAAGGCTTTACCCTTAACTCAAAGTTATAATGATTTCCTTTTATTATCCTAAGACCTCATTAGCTCACATCAACAAAAATATAAATTTATCCATAGTGGGATGGTACAAGTATTATTAAAACCTACCACTAGATTGGGTTTAAATAACTTAGCAATTATATGTGTTAGAGACAAAAGACATAATTGCTTCCATGACTCCCTATTAGGAATAATTGAATCCACTCTTAGTGATGGACCTATTTGGTTCTCTTCTTTTTTGAACTTTACTTCATCATTATAAGATCTTAATTTGATGCATGCTTTATGTTTGGATAATTGATGGATTTGATGTGATACCTACTTCAGAAAATCTAATCCTTATTTATAGGATGCATTATAAAGTTATAAACACCACTATCCCAAAAATTAAAAAATTTTCAACAAGATATGCAAATAAAGGGATTAAAGTTAATTCATCTATTATTAAAAAAGATATCTTATCTATTGTAAGTGATTTGTTAAATTAGAAATTTCTATTAAGGATAAATTGTAAGGTAGAAAAAGATGTCCTTACTAAAGATGTTATAAACATCACTTCTAGACAAATCTTTGTTAGATGACAAGGAATACTTTCTGTATTTGATTTTGATGTTAAGTTTATTAAAGGAAATTCTAATTCTTTACCAAATTTCCTAACTCATGAATTTTTGCAAGGAACTAAGATATGAGTAAAAGACCTTTTATATAAGGGTTTTAGTCATCAACAAAATCAGTTAATTCACCAGCTAAAGATGTAAAAGCAAAAGAAGTTGATAAACTTCATGATGATACTTATGAGCTAGTTTTGGATAAATCTATTGCATATCCTTTAATTCCAAAACACATAGACTTTTTATGTGTTATTGAAAATAATTATGATCAATTTAGACCTAATGAGGATGCATAATTTTCTTTTAAAGATGATATGTATCCTTATAATAATATGAAGGACTACCTATATTATCAACAAATACTACATAAAACAAGCTTGGTGGTTATTAAACCCATAAAAAGAGGATCTAGAACTAGATCTGGTTATGGCTTCAAGGATCAAGCTTACACCAAATTCAAGATAAAGAAAATTCTTATCTAAAAGATTGGCAAAGGATCTCTTTGCCTATAAAGAGTTGAAAGAATGGTAGAAGGCTAAAACCTATAACTATTTCAATTATATCAATACAGGGGAAAAAGCCTTATTATATGAAAATAGGCAAAGGAGATTTAGTTGGTTCATTTAAATACATCTTCTAAATGATCTAAAAAGATTTCCAAATTGGTTTAAAACCTAGTTTTTCAAATGGGGTTTACATTATTTACCTTACCCCATAAAGTCAAAACTATTTATGAGTAGTTTTGTAAAGCAAATGAAGAGGTTAAAGACCCATTATTAAGGTTTGCAACAGGGTACCATGTTCCATGGATTATCAAATGACACTACACCACTATTATCATTTGTACTAACAAGGCTTCTCTTTTCATCACAATGAGACATTCATATAATATTATCATAAAGTTAGCTTTTGTGTATACATCAAACATTTTATTCATTGCCATAAGTGCATCAATACACCTTTTGTAGTTTGATTAAATTAAAATCCATCAAGCATAGGAGTCATTAATCTTGATTAGCTTTTCTTACGTGTATTGAATGG
The DNA here is from genome assembly GCA_020883675.1 of Bruguiera gymnorhiza. NCBI lineage: Eukaryota > Viridiplantae > Streptophyta > Magnoliopsida > Malpighiales > Rhizophoraceae > Bruguiera > Bruguiera gymnorhiza. Next base: position 75,589 of record JAIRCJ010000093.1, read on the forward strand.
TTCATTCAATGAAAAAAGAGATTGTTGCTTTATTTCTTACTAACAATGGTTAACCTTTCATTTGATAAAGTCATTCACATAATATGATCATGAAATTATGCTTTAGGTCTACACCAAGTTTTATGCTTATTATGACAAGCATGCCTTTACACCCTTGGTACTCTATATCCATTGAATCCCATCAAACAAAAGAGTCATTGATCTTAATTAGCATTTCATATTAGAATTGAATGGATCAATTCTTGAAGAAGGGGATCGTTGCTTCATTTATTGCTGACAAGGCATGGTAATTAAGGACATCAAAAAGAGAGAACTGAAGCAAATCAAAAGAAAAGAAGAAAATTCATAGGTCAAACAAAAAGAAAACTATGGTCTGTTATAAATATGGAAAAATAGGTTATTACTTTAATAAGTGTAAAATGAAACCAAAGATTCAAGAATTATTTATGGATGCATTAAGAAGGAGACCATTACTTCATTTCTTACTAACACGAAATTTGGTTTTATTCTTTAGTGTTTTAAATCCATTGAATTTGTCCAAATAAAGTAGTGACATGTTCAATATCTGTAGGAAAAGCTAATAAAGATTAATGAGATTCATGGAGGTGTAAATGCATGGAGGGCTTCTAAGGTTCCATTAAGCATTCAAGAAGGGCCAGTGACATGTTCTAGAGCTAAAATGATGAAAGAGGCACTTAATTAGTTGATTAAAGACAATTGGGCCAAGGAAGCTAATTCAAGCTTAAAGGGCAACAAAGTATATCTTCATGTGAGCTAAAGCTTTATTAATTGTATAGGTATGCTAAATCAGCCTAGGCTAAGTGATTGTGAAGAGTTGAAGCAACAAAGTAATGGAATTAGTGAGTTGGACTTATTGCAACGTCTGAAAAATGGAGGACAAGTAGTGGATTGATCGTAAAACCAGTTATAGGATCATATTGCTAACAAGGCTTCTCCCTTTGTTACAAGGGCCCATTCCCATAAAATGATTATAAATTGACTTTTCTGTCTACAATAAACATTATATTCATTGTAAGAAGCATGTTAATATCCCTTTGGTAGTTTGAATCTATTGAAATCCATCAAATATAGGAGTCATGGATCTTGATCAGTTTTTTTGATGTGAACCCTATTAGATGTAGCTAAGAAACCCATAATGTAATCATATATAGAACCTAAGCAAAGACAAACTAGATTTATAAGATGTAAATGACCTTGACCCTAAGCTGGTATGGAAGAAGGATATGGATGTCACATTTTAAAAAATAATGAACAGGGGAGTGATAAGTCGGGTTGAATGCCAAACGTTGATTCTTGATAAGTTCTTTAGTTCTTGAAAGAACCAAAGGATAAAATTCTCACTTTTTATTTCACCTAATAATCTACCCCTTTTAACAATGAAATCAAGTTTGTATATAAGCTAAATTAACAACCTTAAAGATAACAACAAACTTCCTAAATATGCTAATAGCAAGTCTAGTCTTTTTTTTTTTTTTCAAGGATTGCCATAAAAAACCTTACAATTACTTAACATACCTACCCATTCAGCATACCTATACAAGTAATAAAGCCAATGCGTAGAGGGCTTCCAAGGATCCATTAAACATTCATAAGGGGCTGATAACACGTTTAAGGACTAAAATGATAAAAAAAAAGTACTAAATAGGCTGATTAAGGATATTCAAGTTAACCAAGTAACAAATGGCATGAATTCAAGTTTGAAAGGGAACTGAGGTTTCATTAATATGATTGGAGTACTTAATAGGCAAGAGTTAAGTAATAAAGCCGATTCCTAAGTAAGAGTTTGTTATAAAGTAGGGCTTTTGTATAAAATAGGAGTTTACAATAAAATAGGAGTATTCCTATATTTTAGGAGTATATCATTATCTTTACATTAAGGATTAGGGTTGTTACTTCAACTTTTAAATAGGCTTGATTTCAATGTTAAAAGATAGAAATCATTGGTAAAAAAAATAAAAAAGAGAATTTTCTCTTTGGGTTTTTCATTAAACATTGCAAACTTATCAAGATTATTATCTTGTGGCATTCCAACCCAACTCATCACTCCCAAATCCCTTCTTTTTAAAGTGTGGGGTCCATATCCTTTTTTATACCTTAGTTTGAGGTCCTTTAAACATTAAGTCTACGTTTATACATTAGGTTTGTGTTCTTTTGAACATTAAGTCAAGGTTTTACCTTTGCTAAACATAATTTAACTCTCTTAGGGTTTTGAATTCCTTATTTTGCTTGTAGGTTTCATTACACTCTTTAGGGTTCACCTCAATTGATATCAAAGCTTTAGGGTTTGAATCAAATTTACTTATTTGAATTTGAGTTTTTCTCTTGTTCTTCTTCTTAGCCACCTTTTATAACCTTTTGTTCTTTATATCCACCAAATCCTAGTTTATCTTTTCTTGTCTTTAGATTTGTGCAAAAAAACAGAAAACAAAGAAAGAAAAATTAAAAAAGAACAACAAAAAATGAAAAAAAATTCACATTGGGACAATAGCTCAATGGTTTGGTCAAACTAGGCCCAATAACAATCTAGACCTTTAGCTCAACCCTACTTTCATGATCTATTTTCATGTTTTATTATCCAAGTACTTGTTTCCTTTGAATTTACTTCATTAAATTTATTTTCCTTGATGTCCCTTTTTCATTTTCTAATTTCTTGTTTTCCATTATGCCAATTCTATCATATTTATTCCATGATCTCTTTACCTTCGTGTTTCTTCTTGATTTAACTTATTTAGTTCTTTAAAGAGTTAAAAAGGGAACTTAAGAGTGGCAATAGTTAAGAGTGTGAGCTCAATAGAAGAAAAGAAACTAAAGAGAAGTAAACATGAGGGATGGGTAACAATAATTAAGAGAAACATGTAAGGAGTGTGTGCAAGATTATTTCTAACATTTTTGACACAGGTGACAATTTGAGGATGAATTCATTTGAGGAGAGTGGGAATGATGAGATTTATGGAGGGCCAATGCATGAAGGGCTTCTAAGGATCCATTGAGTATTCACAAAGGGCCAATGAGATGTTCTTCAAGTGCAAAAAAGAGAAAAGAAGTACTAAATGGACTGATTGAGGATATTCAAGCCAACTAAGTAACAAATGCATGAATTTATACATAAATGAGGACTAAGGCTTCATTAATATGATTAGAGTGCTTAATGGGTTAGAGTTAAGTAATAAAATCCACTCTTATGTAGGAGTTTATTATAAAGTAGGAGTCTGTTATAAAATATGAGTTCATAATAAAATAGGGGTGTTCCTATATAAAGGTAAGAATTTTCTCTTTTGGCTTTTCATTAAACTATGCAAACTTATCAAGATTATTGTCTTGTGGCATTCAAACCTAACTTATCACTCCCAAATCCCTTCTTTCGAGAGTATGGCGTTTGTATCCTTCTTTATTCCTTTGGTTCATGTTCCTTTAAACATTGGGTCTAAGTTTATACCTTAGGTTTGTGTTCCTTTCAACATTAGGTCAAGGTTTTACTTTTGTTAAACCAAATTTAACTTTCTTAGAGTTTTGAATTTCTTGTTTTACATGTGGATTTCATTGTGCTTTTTAGGGTTCATATCAGATCAGAAACATTAAATATTACACTCATATTATACTCCTTAAGAAGGTCCAACTGATAAGCATTGTCATTAATCTGTAACATCAATTGAAATGGACCATTTCCTCTATGTTGTAACTTTAAATGCCTTTGAGCCGGGAACCTTTCCTTATGCATATGCACCCAAACCTAATCACCAAGTTCAAACTCCATCTTTTTAGCCCTTTGTTGGCATGGCATCTATATTACTCAATTTTTTTTGCGATTTGTTGTTGCACCTTCTCATACAACTTCTTCACCATTTTGATTTTACATTCACCATCTAAGTTAATATACTCATTAATGGGTAAAAACACCAAATCAAAAGGAGTAAAAAGATTAAAATCATACACAATTTCCAATGAAGAGTAACTAGTAGCAAAATAAACACTCATATTGTATGCAAAAAATACATATGGCAAACAATCTTGCCACCTTTTCAAATTAAGTCGAATAATAGCATAGAACAAAGTAGAAATAGTTCGATTAACTACCTTGGTTTACCCATTCGTCTGTGGATGGTAAGTAGTTGAGAACAATAGTTTAGTACCTAACTTACCCCATAAAGTCTTGTAGAAGTAGCTTAAGAACTTTGTATCTTGATTTGAAACAATGATCTAACGCATGCTTTGCAAGCATACTACCTCTCTAAAAAATAGTTCAACCATGTTGTTTGCATCATTAGTTTTATGGCATGGGATAAAGAGTGCCATCTTTAAAACCTATCAACAACAACAATTATAGAATCCCTACCCCTTTTTGACCATAATAGGCCTAACACAAACTTCATAGATAAATCAACTTAGGGTTGGCTAAGTTTGGCAAAAAGGTATATAAGCCAAGGGGTCAAACTTTAGATTTAGCATATTTGCATATTATGCACTTCTCGCACACCCTCTTACCATCTCATTTCATGTGTAGTAAAATAAAATGCTTAACTAACACATTTAGGGTTTTTATAACTTTGAAATGACCCATAAAACCACTACCATGTGTTTCTTTCACAACCAACTAGTTCAAAGAACTCATAAGCACACATAAATGATTTTCTCTGAATAAGAAACCCTTGTGTCTATAAGCTTTCCCAAAGGTTGACTTCTTATATGGCCCATACATATTAGCAAAGTTAGGATCTTTCACATATAAATATTCAATATATTCAAATTCTAACAATTTCACACTAAGTATATAGATAAAGGCATACTTGCAAGATAATGCATCAATTACCACATTCTCCTTATCTTGTTTATATTTGATGATGTGGCATGTTTCTTCTTCAACTTCCCTTCTCCCTTCAAGTGCTCTAAGCATTCATGGTCAATATGAATGTTAAACTCATTTGGCCAAAGGTAATGCTGCCATGTCTCCAAAGTTGGTACTAATGCATATATCTCTTTATCATAAGTTGAATAATTAAGGGTTATTCTACTTAGCTTTTCTTTGAAGTAGGCAATGAGTCACCTTTCTTATATCAAAATAGCTTTAATGTTAATACCTGAAACATCACACTAAATCTTAAAAATTTTAGCAAAGTCTAGTAAAGTAAGAAAGGTTGCTAAACTTAATTTTTTCTTGATCAAATTAAAAGTCTTGTCTTGATCACTACTCTACTGAAAGCCCATATTCCTTTTAATTGCCTCAATTAATAGTGTAGCAATGGTGCTAAAGTCTCTAACAAAGTGTTTGTAGAAACTAACTACATCATGAAATTTATGTACATCACTAACTAACTTAGGTGTAGGCCAATCATGACTTGCCCTAACATTTTCCTTGTCAACCCTAATACCCCTAACACTCATAACATAGTCAAGACATATGATATGATAAATGCAAAAGGAATATTTTTTAAGGTTAGCGTATGATGTGAACCCTAAAAGATATGACTTGCCTAATAGGCACAAGGAATCGAACATGTACCTAAGAAAGCTAGATAAAATTTCAATCACATAAGACCTAGAACCAATGTTTAAAGGAACATGAATCTAAGGTATAAAGAAGGATATGAACTCTAAACTCCAAAAAGAAAAAAAGGAAAACAGATTTGAGAATAATTAGTCAAGTAGAATGCCATAAAAAGAGTTAGTTTTGATAAGTTCTTTAGTTCTTTAAAGAATTAGAGGAAATTCTCACTCTTATTTCATCTTTTCAAAAAATCCAAGAGATGTTCTTATTAGAACAAAATCCTAAAGGTCCATCATCCTCTAGTAAGGAATGAACTATAGTAATTAATAAAATGACTTTTAATAAAGCACCTACAAAACTATATTACTCGACCTATGCTGGTTGACCTCTTATTAGAGAACAATCTGAGTACAACTATGTACAATACGATGGTAGTAGGATAGTAGAATGGAATCTGGATGGTATGTTTGAAATCAGATTCTCATTCTACTACATTAAATGATGATGTTTGTTATTGCTGCAAAAGTTAAGGGTGACACTGACCCTGACATAGCGAGGTTTATTGTTAACGGCTTCACAAGTGAACTTAAAGGTTGGTGGGATATTTATAGAAGGACTCCATACTCAAAAAACAAAACCAGATTTCAGAGTGCTAAGTTAGGTTAAATGCTATAAGAAGAGTTAGTTTTGATAAGTTATTTAGTTTTTCAAAGAATTAAAGGAGGAAATTCTCACTTTTATTTCATCTCATGATTTGCCTTGTTAATAATAAAACCAAACCTATTTATACGTCAAATTAGCAACCTAGAGATAATGACAAACTTCATAAATAGGTTGACAAAAAATCTACTCCTACTTTTTTAGGGATTGTTATAAAAACCTTTACAATCACTTAACACACAAGCCCATTCAGCATATTTATACAATTAATAAAGCCTCGGCCCATATTAAGGTATGCTTTGCCACCCTTCAAACTTGATTTAGTTCTTTGGCCTAAAGTTCTTTAATTAGCCTACTAAGTGCCTCTTTCACCCTTTTAATTCTTGAATGTGTCATTGGCCTTCATGAGTACTTAATGGATCCTTAGAAGGTCTTCTCCTCTAGCTTATCATTCCCCCCTCATCAACAAGATTCTTCCTCAAATTATCACCTACACCAAAAGGAGAAAGATCAAAAACATTAGATGTTGCACTCACATTGTGCTCACTAGGAAGGTCCAACTTATGGGCATTGTTATTAATTTGTACCTCTAGTTGAAATGGATCACCTCCTCTAGGTTGCAACTTTAAATGCCTTTGAGCTGGAAACCTTTACTAGTGCATATGTAACCAAACCCAATCACCAACTTCAAACACCACCTTCTTTCACCCTTTATTGGTATATGATGTATATTGCATAGTTCATTTTGCAATTTGTTGCTACACCTTCTCATGCAACTTTTTCACCATTTCAACCTTGCAATCACCATCTAAGCTAACATACCCACTAATAACTAACAACACCAAATCCAAAAGAGTCAAAAGATTAAACCCATACATAATTTCAAATGGAGATTAATTAGTAGCAAAATGAACATACTTATTATATGCAAATTTTACATTGGACAAACAATTCATTTGACTAATAACACATCATAAAGTAAAAGTGTTTGATTAACTACCTTGATTTGCCTATCTATTTATGGATGACAAGTACTTAGGATAAACAGTTTAGTACTTAACTTACCCCATGAGATCTTTCAAAAGTAACTCAAGAACTTTGTATCCTAGTATTAAACAATTTTTTGAGGCATGCCTTGCAAGCATACTACCTATTTAAAGAACAATTCAACCATGTTGTTTGCTTTATAAGTTGTGTGACATAGGATGAAATGTGTCATTTTTGAAAACTTGTCAACAATAACAAGTATAGAATCTTTATCCTTTTTTTATTACAACATCCTTAACACAACATTCATAGATTAATCAACTTGGGTAAAGGAGTGTGCAAACTATGAGGTAAAGAGATGTAGCTTGTTTGCATGTTATGCTCTTCTCACACACTCTCTTAACTTCTTGTTTCATATGTGGCCAAAAGAAATACTCAACTAAGACATTTAGGGTTTTCCTAACTTTGAAATAACCCATTAGACCACCCCCATGTGATTCAACTCCCTTAAGGAACTCATTGGCACATATTAATGATTTTCCGTAAATAAGAAGCCCTTATGCCTATAAAATTTCCTAGAGGCTGACTTCTCACATACTCCATACACATTAGCAAAATCAATATCTTTCACATATAAATCTTTAATATATTTAAATCCTACTAATTTTGCACTAAAGTGTAGAGATAAGGGCATACTTGTGAGATAATGCATCAGCTACCACATTCTTTATACCTTGTTCATATTTGATGACATAGAGAAAGGTCTCAATGAATTCAACCCACTTGGCATGTCTCTTGTTCAACCTTCCTTGTCCTTTCAAGTACTTCAAGGATTTCTGCTTAGTATGAATAACAAACTCCTTATACCAAAGGTAGTGTTGCCACATCTTCAAAGCCTATACCAATGCATACATCTACTTATCATAATGGGATAATTAAGTGCTGCTTCATTTAGCTTTTCACTAAAGTAGACAATTGGTTGCCTTTTAGTGATTTTGTTGACCACTTGACAATCAACACCCATCCTTCAAGTCCTATCCTTCTTAAGCATAAGTAGTAGTGGAATTTTTCATGAACATATGCTATCCCTCACATATCCTAAATAGTAGTGGAATGCTAAATTAGATTTTAATCATACAAGACCTAGACACAATGTTTAAAGGAATATGAATGTATGATATAAAAAAGGATATAGACATCACACCCTAAAAAATAATGGATTTAGAAGTGATAAGTTAGGTTAGAACATCATAAAACAATAATCTTGATAAGGAGGTGCTTATTTATAAGCTAAAATAACAAGTTCAAAAACAGAGATAATAAGAGTCTCATAAAATATAGGAACACTCTTAGTTTACTAGAATGGAATTAAATCATAGCTAGCAAACTTTAATTTCATAGCAAAGTCCTATTTAGGAGTGGATTTTATTGCTTAACCCTAACTTGTTAAGCACTCAAATCATATTAATAAAATCTTAGTCCTTCTTCAAATTTGAAGTCATGCCATTGATAGTTTGGTTGTCTTGAATGTCCTTGTCAACCCATTCAATGCTTCTCTTATTTTTTAGCTCTAACTCCCATGATTGTACTTTCTAGAATGTCCAATGGATCCCTTAAATCTCTTAAAGCTTTTTAGCCATCATCTCCAAGCTTCTTATCACAATGCAATGAAAGGAGAAATGTTATTAGAAAGAAATGAAGAGATGACCCTACCTTTTAGGAAATGAACCATTCAATCTTTGTAAGAAAAACTAGTCATGATCAAAGAGTCTTTCATTTGATGGATTGAATCAAACTATGAAAGATGTATCAATGCACTTTTTACAATGAATGTAATATTTGATGCAGATAAAAAATTAATTTCATGATCATTTTATGAGATTTAGTCCATGTATTTAAATGAAAAGCTTTGTTAGAAAGGAATGAATTGACCCGCTCATCAGTCATGAATTGAACAATTTAATCCCAACAAGAAAAGTTATTCCAGATCAATGAATCCTTTGTTTGATGTACTTCAACTGATTCAAACTATGAAAAGTATTTTTGCATGCTTGTTGTAATAAATGCAATGTTTAATGTAGATACAAAAGTTAATTTCATAATCATTTTGTGTGAATGAGCCCTTTCAATGAAAGGAAAAGCCTTGTTAGCAAAAAATAAAGTGATTGTCTCATCCTTTAAGAATTGAATTATTCAATCCTTGCATAAAAAGTTAATAAACATCAATAACTTCTTTGAGTGACGGAATTCAATGGATTAAAAGTGCTAAAAGTGAATTGCTTGTCAAAAATGAATATAATATTTCAAGTCAGCACATGTAATGGTTTATTGCCCATATATAAAGGTCCAGTCCTAAGTGCTAAAGCTAAAAGGGTGCAAAAAGTTTTAATTGGGCTTATTGAAGTTATTTGGTGATGAGATCCATAGAGGACACAATGCCTAAAGGGCTTTTAAGTATTCATTGAGAATTCATAATGGGCTAATGATACGTTCAAGGGCTAAAAAGATGAAAGAAATACTAAATAGCTTGATTGAGAATATTTGAGCTAGCCAAGTAAAGAATGTCTTGAATTCAAACTTGAAAGAAGACTAAGGCTTTATTAATATGATTAGAATGCATACTAGGTTAGAGTTAGGTAATAAAGCTTTTCATCATAAAGCATAGCTTGAATTCAACTATTAGTAATAAATGCTGAATTCTCAAAAGTTTGATGAAGCCTGTTAAGCAAGACTAGGAGACAAATCTGGGCAATTAAAATGAGAAAAATCTAAGCACCTTAGATTAATGAGTTGCTTATATGTCTTATCAATTAATAAAGTGGTTGTACTAATAAAATGATTGGTAATTGTATATAACAATGTATTAACATTGTTAACAAGTTGCATTCTTTACTTTATTTTTATAGTAGAAAATATTTAAGATTTGGTTTCTTTTGATAAATAAAAATTCCACCATCTTTTAAATTGTTTGGTAAATCCACTTATTATAAATCTTGCTATTAGAGAGTCAAAATTACCCTTTGATTTTCCATTAGTGGCAAAAATCATCATATAATGCAGTAGAATGAAGATTTGACGTTCAAACATCCCATCTAGATTCCATTCTATAATGCCACTTCTATCATATTGTGCATAATTGTACTGAAATTATTCCTCTAATAAGAGGTTGACCGAAGTTGCTTTTAGATAGGATATTTTTGTATAGGCTTTATTAAAAGTCATTGTTTCCTTCTCATAAAAAGGTTATGAATCTTTTAACATAGGATTTCGTTTTGATAAGAACATCTTTTCTATTTATCAACATAATCTTTAGCCTCTTCTTATACTTCTTTAATCTATTTTTCTTTTCCTAGAATTGAGGCTTCTTTCTTTTTTAGACAAGGTCTTTTTTTAACCTTTTGACTATCTCATCTATCAATTTTGTATTCTCAAGATTTTTACTTGACATTTTGTAGCCTACTTCTTCTGATGGTAAGAGTTTAAATAAAATCATTAGCTCTATTTTTGGTTTAACCAAAGATTTAGGTGTTTGTTCAAATATTTCTTCTATCTTTCTTAAACTCTATTAAGCAAATTACTTAAAGACTGAAGATAAAAATTAATATGATTTCTTTATTATATAAGAGTACAAAATAGATGACTCAGTTTTATATGGTGAAACTAAAACTTCACTGTCTTTTACTTTTACACTTAAATTTAATATAGGAGGGTGAACACTAGTAATCATTTTTCCTTTTTTGATAGTGTATTCCTATTATGCTTTTTTAAGAACCATATATTCTTCTGGGATAGAAAAATTTAGGAAAGTTTTTTTTTATAAAGCTTTTCCAAATAGGTGAAAATATCCACTACTCCCAGTCAGTAGTGTATCTTTTATGGCATTTACATTATAACTCTTCTTCTTTTTCATTAAAGGTCATAAAAAACCATTTTTTTATAATATTTTTAGGAGAGCAAAATAACTCTTTTACTTTGCCATCTATCTCATTAACAACTTCAATGACATAGACAAATAAGGAGATCTCAGCCTAGAAGTTTGACTAGATGTTTCTAGTAGTTCATTAACCACAGAAGCAGAAGTTAAGGGAGGAAAGTTAACTCTATACTAAGGTTGGCTAACCTATTCTCTTGTTCTTCTAATTCCTTCCAATTCATTAATTGGTACTGAAGAGGTAGAGAATCTAAGTTTAGCCTTTTTCATTTTTTTTTTCCAAGTCTAACCTCACACTCTTAGACAAAGCAAATCAAATTTTGACATCCTTATCTTTGTATTCAATTATTTCTTCCATTTGACAATTCATCTATTTAATAGATTCAACTATTTTTTTTAATGTCCATCTTTCAAATAATTTAATTTGATCCCAAGCAATTGTTTTTGGAACCAAGACATCAGCTTTTAATCTATTAGTCAAAAACAACGTCATAGTCCCTTTATCTACATATCTTGCTAGAATTCTTTAATTCATGGGACAACAGTATTCATGACCTTAAAATATATCCTGTAAATAAGGATTAGATTCTTTGAAGTAAGCATCATATCAAATCCTTTAGTTTTAATATCAAGGCACAACAAATATATTAGATTAAGATCTAATAAAAATAAAGTAAAATTTGGAAAATGTGAAAACCAAATAGGCCTATCACTTAAGGTAGATTCAACTACTCTTAATAAGGAGTCATGAAACCTATTATATCTTTTGTCATAAACAGAGATAATAGCTGAGTTATTTAAACCCAATGTTGTAACATGTTTTAATACTACTTGTACCATTCCAACATAAGGAAATTTATACTTTTGTTGATGTGAGTTAATAAGCTCCTGGGATTGTTAAAAAAAATCATTATAACCTTAAGTTAAGGGTAAAGTTTCTTAAACTATTTTAATAACATAATCATTTTTTGTCAAGAAATTTCCTTATTTATAAACATGGAAAAAGGAAGAAGAAGGAAGAGTCCAATTTTACAAATAATTATTATTTAAATTTTCACTAATAATTATTTCTTTGTTCCTACTCTTACGGAGACCATTACTTCTAAAGAGTCAATTTGGTATTAACCTATTCATATCTCATGGTATCATTGTCAACATCTTAAGCCACAATTGCAATGAAAGGTGGAGTTTTGTTAGCAAGAAATGAAGAGTTGGTGTCATTATTCCAAAATTGAACCATTGCATACTTGTAAGAAAAGTTAATAATAATTAATGAATTCTTTGTTCAATGGAATTCAATGGATTCAAGGTACCAAATGTCTACAATTTTTCTTTTTGCAATAAAAATGATGTTTTTTTGTGAGCACAAAAGTTATTTCAAAGGTCATTTTACATGACATTGAAAATGAATTGGCTGTAACCAATACTTTCAAATTTTTACTTTTATATTCATATTACGTACAAAAAGCTAATAAATATAAAATAGGGACCTGCTCAAGGTGGAAAAAATGCATATTCATGTTATCTAACTCCATTTTGTCATAATCATACAACAAAAGACAACCTATGCCACACCTTGTTAACATCTCAGTTGCAACATTGCCAATGCCATTGATTCCTTGAAAGTATAAAGAGATAAACAATTTTCTAGGAGTTCATTCCGAAGAAAATGAAAAACTATAAAAAAAGATTCCATTATACTAATAAAAATAGTTCTTATTCCTTAGATGCTAAACCTAGATCTATTCAAGTTGAAAAACTTGAAGCTTTTCATGAAATGCACATAATGAAATTTTAGATAAGAAAACAAAGTATCTCTAAACCTTTGTAATTATGAAGCAAGGATGGTTGTTAATTAGGTAAATAAGATTGTTATTATAGATGGTTATCCCTTTGTTGCATGGTTTTGTTTTGATGATGCAAGATTAATGACCTTTACCAAATTGTTTCTAATGTCACAATAACTATTTTGAACTTTTTTTCTAATGACTTGAAGATTGGTATGATTTTTTTAAAAGTTTATTGCAAGAACTCATTCATGTAAAATGAATTTTGAAATAACTTTTGTGCCCACATCAAACATCATTTTTATTATAACAAGTAGAATTGTAGACATTTGGTAGCTTGAATCCATTGAATTCCATCAAACAATGAATTCTTTGATCACTATTAGTTTTTCTTACAAGTGGGCAATGGTTTAACATTATCTTCATTGCAACAAGCCCACAAGTACACATTTAGTATTTTAAATCCATTGGATTCCAGTAAATAGAGGAGTCATTGATCATTATTAGCTTTTTTTACAAGGATGCAATGGTTTAATTTATGAATAATGAGACTATTTCTTCAATTTTTTTGGCATAAGGCTCACCCCTTTATTACAAGGACTTATTCAAACAAAATAATCTTCAAATTAACTTTTGTGTCTGCCACAAACAATATATTCTATGTGATAAACACATTTGTAGACCTTTGGTACTCTAAATCCATTAAATTTAATCAAGAAAAAGAGTCATTTATCATTGTTAGCTTTTCTTACAAGCATGCAACATTTGAAACGATGAGCCTTGTTTGGAAGAAATGAGTAGACAATCTTATTATTTAAGAATTGAACCATTGTATACTTATAAGAAAAGAAGTGAATGAATCTCAAAAGTTTGAAAGTGATTTGTTAAATTAGAAATTTCTTCTCATAATAAATTGTAAGATAGTAAAAGATATCCTTATTAAAAATGTTAAGAACATTGCCTTTAAAAAAATCTTTGCTAGATGGCAAAGAATTTTATTTGTGTTCAATTTTGCTATCGAGTTTATGAAAAGAAATATTAATTCTTTACCTAATTTCCTAACTTATGAGTTTTTACAGAGAACTATGCCATGAGTAAAAACCTCTCATATAAGGCCCTTAGTCTACAGCAAAGTCAGTTAATTAACTAGCTAAAGATGCAAACTCAAAAGAAGTTAATAAAATTCATAGTGATTCTTATGAGTTAGCTTTGGATAAATCCATAATGTATCCTTTAATTCCAAACCAAATAGACATTCTTTATGCTATTGAGAATTATTATAGGATTAGATTCTTTGAAGTAGGCATTATATCAAATCCTTTACTTTTAATATCAAGGCACAAGGAATGTATTAGATTAAGATCTAATAAAAATAGGATAAAATTTGGAAAATGTGAAAACCAAATAGGTCTGTCACTTAATGTGGATTCATCTACTCTTAATAAAGAGTCATGAAACCTATTATATCTTTTGCCATGAACAAAAATAATAACTTAGTTGTTTAAACCTAATGTGGTAGCAAGTTTTAATACTACTTGTACCATCCCAACAGGAGGAAATTTATACTTTTATTGATGTAAGTTAATAAGCTTTGTGATAGTAAAAAAAAAAAAAAATCATTATAACCCTAAGTTAAGGGTAAAGCTTCTTTAACTATTTTAATGACATAATCATTTTTTGTCAAGAAACTTCCCTATTTATAAACATGGAAAAAGGAAGAAGAAAGAAGAGTCCAATTTTGCAAATAATTATTACCTAAATTTTCACTAATAATTATTTCTTTATTCCTACTTCTAAGGAGACTATTACCTCTAAAAGGTTAATTTGATCTTAACCTATCCATATCTCATAGTATTATTGTCAACATCTTTAGAGATAGCTCTATATGCCAGATCATAACAAACATGAGTACAAAGGCAACATGGTTTAAGGTTTCAACTATAAGATCTAGATAAAACTAATATTGACTTCAACCTCTTAGAAGCTTCTAGGCTTTGATACCATTCTCATCTTAGTAGCACAAGATAACATAAAAAGCTATAAATCACATAAAAATATATAAATCATACATTCCTATCTTTGTAACATGGGGATCACATAGAAATGTATAAATCACATAGAAATATATAAATCTCACAGAAAGCTTAAAAGAAAGTAATAAAACTAGCTTACTTATAGGAACAAAGCTTTCATTGCACAGAACGTCATCATTAAGGTGTCCTTAGCTACTTTCAACCTAGTCTACTTATGTGTCTTACTTTGACTGGAGCAATGTAGACATCATTTTAAATAACCTCTCTCTTGATGCCAACTCTATTAAAGTCTTCAATATCTTTTCTAGAGTTAACTTTATTGTTGAGGTGTCTTTGGCTACTTTTGGCCTAATGTGTTTGTGAATTGTCAAATGAGTGAAGCAAGTTGGCCATCATTTCCAATAACTGCTCTTTTGATATAAACTCTAATAAAGCCTTTAGTATCTCCTTAGGAGTGGTTAGAGTTGGCTTTAGTGGTGGAGCCTTGGGTTTGTAAATGTAGACAACTCCTTTTGTAGTGTAGACTCCATTGAAAAATCAAAATTTTCCCACCAACAAATATTATTCAATAATCAGCACACTATTTACAACAAATTATATAATATAATGAGAAAAAGAGGAAACTTTAAAAAGGAAAGCTTTCATTGAATATTAAGTGTCGTTAGAAGCTTTAAAGAAAGAAACAAAGTTTACAAGCTTAGAGAGAGAGAGAGAGAGAGAGAAGGAGAATGAGAGTCTAAGCCTAAACGCACTTTCCTTTAGACTCAACCTCATTTATGTATACATATAAAAAGGTAATAATCGACACTCTTTGGACATATTATTGTCTTAGAAGGAATCTCCTTTTTTAAAGCTCTATTATTGCACTTACTTCATGTTCCATCTAACACTTCATTTTTGTTTCCACTTTAGCTTTATTAAAGTTATCCTAATCCCCTTTATTAAAGTGGTTTGTCTTCCTTCTTTTGCCGATAATTGCCTTCCTATGCAAGTGGGTCTTTGGAATCTTGCATCATATCTTCATCATTGAGGTGTCTTTGGCTATTTTTGGCTTGATCTATTTGTGATTCTTCATATGAGTGGAGCAAGTTGACCATCATTTCCAATAACCTTTTTTTTTATACTAAATCCATTAAGCCCTTTAGTATCTCCTTAGGAATGGTTAAAGTCAGCTTTAGTGGTGGAGCCTTGGGTCCATTAATGTAGACAACTCCTTTTGTAGTGTAGACTCCATCACTAAAAAACTCAAACTTTTCCCACCAATGGATATTAATCCATCTGGCCAACCATGGACCATGTTTAATGTCCATATCCAAAACATTCATTTGCTAGGCCATAACAACACAATCCCATTTAATAATTCATGAGACATGGTACCAAAAGGAAAACATTGGTAAAGGGTCCTTAACCTCCTCATTAGCTTTACAAAACTGCTCATAAACAATTCTCACCTTATGTGGTAGTGTCAAATGATGTAAACTCCATTTTAAAAACCAAGTTTTAAACTAATTTGGAATTTTCTTTGGATCATTTAGAAGATTATCTAAATCAACCAACTGAATTTCCTTTGCCTATTTTCATATATTAAAGCCTTTTCCCAAGCTTCAATATAATCAAAATAATTAAAGGTCTTAACCTTCCACCATTATTTTAATTCATGGTAGCTAAAGAGATTAGCTTGTCAATCCTTTGGAAAAAGAATTTTCTTTACCTTAAATTTGGCATAAGCCCCAATTTCTGAAGCCTCTTTCAATGGGTTCAATAACCACCAAGCTTGTTTCTTGAAGTATTTATTGATAATACAAGCAATCTTTCATATTATTTTATGGATACATATCATCTTTAAGATAAAATTTAGCAACCTCATTAGGTTTGAGCTGTGTGCATAATTATTTTCTATAATGCACAAAAAATCTATATGCTTTGGAATCAAAGGATATAGGATGGATTTATCCAGGGCACACTCATAAGCATCATCTTAAAGTTTATCAACTTCCTTTCTTGTATCAACACCTTTAGTCGGTGAATTAACTAACTTTGCTTGGGACTGAGGCCCTTACACCAATGGCCTTTTACTTATTGATTAATTCCTTGCAAAAACATGAGTTAGGAAATCTAGTAATGCATTAGAGTTTCCCTTAATAAACTCACTATCAAAATCAAATACAAAAAGTATTCCTTGCCATCTTGCAAAAATTTGCTTAAAGGCAAGATTTTTAACATCTTTAGTAAGGACATCTTTTGCAACCTTACAATTAATTCTTAAAAGAAACTTTTAATTTATTAAATCACTTTCAAATTTCTAAATGCATAACATCATAATTTTTTTTTCAAATTTCTAACTCCCTTCTAGATACTGGAAATGAATCAAACTAATTGTTCTTTTAAGTTAATCCTTTCCTTAAGGATTCCTCCATAACCTTTACCCAATGCATCAATTTCAACTATTTTGAACACATATGGATGCAAAAAGGCTAAATAGGGTAGTTCTTATACCTATCGGTTTCATGAATCTAGATCTACAAATATCCTAATTTCATGTCAAACTTTGAAAATATTTGAGTTTTAGAAAGCCTATTCAATAAATCCCTTTTATTAGGTATTGGATCCCTAACCCACCTTAATGCCTTATTTAAAGGCTCATAATTGATAACTAGTTTTAGAACTCCTCGTTCCACCTTAACAACATTTTTGACATAAAATGCATGACAACTTCATGGGCTATTGATTTTTTAAGTGTCTCAATCCCATAGTTATAGATTAAGCCTTAGTGGGAATCTAATTAAAAGTCACCTTATAAGGTAGTCTTACAATGTGCCTTTTCTTATCCTAAAAAGTAGTGGGAATCTCTACACAAACTTTATTTGTATCTCCTGTATTTTATTTTGAATAACAAGAGAGTTGATCTTTTCTATAAGGTATTTACCTTTTACTTGACATTAAAGCGATTGAATAAATCTCTCTTTTCTTGTTATTGATTTCTACAGTAAATCTATCTCCCTAAATTGAGAAATAGATATAAATTTAAACCTAATAAGCTTTCCATTAATTTTCAAGAAAATCCCTTTATCATTTATCTCCTTAATAGGATGTAACATATGAAGAAAAGGATTTCCCAAAATCACGTCTTAAGATAGGTTCTTAGCCAGTATAAATGGAATCTTAATAAAGATCCCTTCATTGCAAATAGCAACATCAGATAGCTTGTATTTAATAATAAGTTTACTTCTATTAGTAGTGTTTAACGCTTCCATTGTTTTTGAAAAATATTTTAAAGGAACTGTGCCTTCATTAATGGAATTCATATCAGCACATAAATCAATTAAGGCAACTATAGAAAAGACGTATTCTTTGTTGACTACTACTATGATCTGAGTATGCCATTTATGGGTAATAACTTCATCTATTAGATTAACATATTGAAGAGTACTTAATTCTTCCTTTAAGGAAGCTTCTGAATATTCGAGGGATTAGAAAAATCATTACCTTGATTGGATACCATCCTTAATATTGTTACTTTTCCTCTTAATTCTTTTATTTTAGTTTTTTAACTGATTAAGTTCAGCTTCAAGCTCGGCAATAGAAGGTTTTATTGTTATTCTAATTTTTAAACTAGAATTATTAGGATGATTATTCTGAATTCTTTGAATAACAATTTTTAAATTGTAGTCTTCTACTAGATTTTTGACTTTATTTTCATTTCGAGACAAATAGACATATTCTTCCAATTGCTCTCTTTTCTCTTTTAGATCTGTAATTTTATATCAATAAGATCCAAAATCATATTCTCCTTTTGTGTAAGAACTAACAAGCTATTACTTTTACACAAAGTTTGATAATAATTGCACTATCCATCGCAACTATTATTAGTCTTTTCCTTAGATGTGGTTTCTTCTTCAAGACAATCTACCTCTAAATTTGATTCTTTGTATTTATCTTTTGATAAGAAGATGTGCATTAATGACCTCTTAAAGTCCTTATCAATAAATAATGCTTGCATTTTTTTGTTTCATTTTACATTTATTAGAATAATGACCTACTTTTCTGCATTTATAGTAGACAATTGTCTTTCCTTTCTTTTTCTGCAAAGTAGGTTTCTTTTTTCCCTTTAATTTTTCCCTTTCATAAAAAGGCTTCTTTTGAGGAATGGGTTTATAACCCTTCTTTACTTTCTTTGGAGGCCTTATGGGTGGATAACCCATTTATTCGTAGAAGTCACCTAAGGCCTTTCTACCTTAGGTCTTATCCTTCTGCAACTGTTTATGCAACTTTATCTCATTACAAAGCTTAACTCCTTTAACAACTATTTCAACTGCTAACTCATCATAGGTGTAACTAGAGTAGTCAATATCTCCTCCATGATAAGATTTTAATCTATTTTTAACTCTTTCAAAAAATAGGATAGGTAACCCAAATAAAAACGTTTCTTTCCCAAAAGTACTTTGACTATCTTTTCTAGTAAAAACTTTTGAGAGAAAACATCTTTTTACCACTTGAACTAGGATAAGTCCAAACATCTTAAATTAATAAGTTGTTCATAAGTTCTATCAACCAATAAAGTAGCCAAACCAATAAAATGATTGGTAATAGTGTAAATTAGCGTATTAACACTATCAGAAACTGGCAAACCTTATTTTGTTTTAATAACATTAAAATTTTGAAGTTTAGTTCCACCTAGTAAATAAAAATCCTACCAACCTTTAACTTGGCTTGAAGCCATTAACAATAAACCTTACTATATCAAGGTTAGTATTACCCCTCACTTTTGTAGCAATAGCAAATATCATCATGTAATGTAGCAGAATGAGAATCTATTTTTTAGACATTCTATCTATATTTCATTCTACAATGCTACTATCATCATATTGTATATAATTGAACTCATATTGTTCCTCTAATAAGAGGTCAACAGGTGTACGTCTTGGGTAATACAGTTTTGTAGGTGCTTTATTAAAAGTCATTTTATTAATTTTCGTAGTTCCTCTCTTACTAGACGATGATAGATCTTTAGGACTTTATTCTGATAAGAACATCTCTTGAATTTTTGGAATATAGTCTCTAGATTTTGATACTTCCTCTGTTATTTCTTCTTTTCCTAATACAAAGGCATCCTTTTCTTTTAGTCCAAGGTTACTTAACCTTTTGACTATCTCATCGACCATTTCTAACTTTTCAAGGGTTTTACCCATCATATTATAATCTTTTTTCTTTTTTTTTACATCATGGGTTTAAATAAAACCCTATTTTCAATCTCTAATTTAACTAGAGATCTTGGAGTATGTTGTACTATAGATTCTTGTACTACTTCATCTATTTTTTCTTCAACTCTATTGAGTTAACTTCCAACCAATTGAAGGTACAAATTAGTATAGTTCCCCTATTCCACAATAGCATTTATGGAAGGTAACTCCTTATATGGAGAGGCTACTACTTCTCTATCATCAATTTTAACACTTAAATTAAGTACAAGAGGGTGAACAACATTAACTCTGTTCCCATTTTATGTAACATATTCTTGATATGCCTTTTTAACAACCATACACATTTTTGGGGAAGAAAAATCTGGAAATTGTTTTTTCTTAAGTTTATAAACCTTTTCTAAATAAGTGAATATGTCAGTTGGTTCTTTAACCAATTTCATTTTTTTCATATACACTTTATGGTGTTTTTGCCAAACTACTCTTTGTTTCTCATCAAAAGTAACAAAGAACCCTTTTCTTTTGAAACCATTCTTAGGAGAGTAAAATAACTCTTATAACTTTTCTTTGGTTTCATCAACCTTTTATAAAACATAAAGGCTCTTGTCTTTATTTGGATAAAGGTTCAGCCTTGTTATGAATAAATGGGGAGACAGTCCCATTATACAGTAATTATACCGAAAATACTTGTCAGAAATGCTAGTCATCATCAAAGAGTCCTTATTGAATAAAATTCAATGCATTGCTAATTCGAAGGAAGAGTAAGTGTGGTTGTTTTAGTGAATCCAAGGGAGAGTAAGTGTGGTTGTTTCAGTGAATGCAGGGGAGAGTAAGTGTGGTTGTTTCAGTGAATCCAGTTCCTTTTGTGGGCAAATCAGCTAATTATGAGTGAATGAGTTGTTGCAACAAAAGAGTGTGCCTTTTTACGAATTAATGGGGAGACAATCCCATGATACAGTAATTATACTGAAAATACTTGCAAGAAATGCTAGTCATCATCTTAAAATCCTTGTTGAATGAAATTCAATGCATTCCTAGTTCCAAGGGAGAGTAGGTGTGGCTGTTTCAGTGAATCTAGTTCCTTTTGTGGGCAAAAAAGCTATTTTCAACATCTTTAAGAGTAATTGAGTTGTTGTAACAAAAGGTGGAACCTTGTTCCAAATAAATGGGGGAACGGTCCCATTATACAAGAGTAATTGAGTTGTTGTAACAAAAGGTGGAGCCTTGTTCCAAATAAATGGGGGAACGGTCCCATTATATAGCAATTATACAGAAAATACTTGTAAAAACTGCTAGTCATCATCAAAGTCTTCTTGTTGAATGAGGTTCAATGCATTCCAAGTTCCAACGGAGTTTAGATGTGCTTGTTCTGGTGAATATAGTTACTTTTGTGGGCAAAAAAGCTATTTCCAAGATTATTAAGTGTGAATGAGTTGTTGCAAGAAAAGGTCGATACTTGTTACGAATAAATGGGGAGACGATCCCATTATACAAAAATTATACCAAAAATACTTGTAAGAAGTGCTAGTCATGATCAAAGAGTCCTTGTTGAATGAAATTCAATGCATTCCTATTTCCAAGGGAGTGTAGATGTGCTTGTTCCAGTGAATATAGTTCCTTTTGTGGGCAAACAAGCTATTTCAAAGACTATTAAGTAAGAAGGAGTTGTTGCAACAAAAGATTGAGTTTTGTTACGAATAAATAGGGAGAGGGTCCCATTATAGGCTAATTATAACGAAAATACTTGTAAGAAATACTAGTCATCATCAAAGTGTCCTTGTTGAATGAAATTCAATGCATTCTTGGTTCCAAGGGAGAGTAGATGTGCTTGTTTCAGTGAATCTACTTCCTTTTGTGGGCAAAGAAGCTATTTCCAAGATCATTCAGTGTGAACGAGTTGTTGCAGCAAAAGGTGGAGCCTTGTCACGAATAAATGGGGCAATGGTCCCATTATACAGCAATTATATAAAAAATACTTGTAAAAAATGCTAGTCATCATCCAACAGTCCTTGTTGAACGAAATTCAATGCATTCCTAGTTCTGAGGGAGTGTAGATGTGCTTGATTCAGTGAATATAGTTCCTTTTATGGGCTATTTCCAAGATCATTAAGTGTGAGTGAGTTGTTGCAACAAAAGGTGGAGCAATGTTATGAATAAATGGGGAGATGGTCTCATTATACAGTGATTATACCAAAAATACCTATAAAAAATGCTAGTTATCTTCAAAGAGTCCTTGTTGAATGAAATTCAATGCATTCCTAATTGCAAGGTAGAGCAGATGTGGTTGTTTAAGTGATTCTAGTTCATTTTGTGGGCAAACAATCTATTTGCAAGATCATTGAGTGTGAATGAGTTGTTGCAGCAAATGGTGGAGCATTGTGACAAATAAATGGGGGGACGATTAAACAGGAATTATACCGAAAATACTTTTAAAAAATGCTAGTCATCATCAAAGACTCCTTGTTTAATGAAATGCAATGCATTCCTAGTTCCAAGCGAGTGTAGATGTGCTTGTTTCAGTGAATCTACTTCCTTTTGTAGGCAAACAAGCTATTTCCAAGATCGTTAAGTGTGAATGAGCTGTTGCAACAAAAGTTGGAGCCTTGTTATGAATAAATGGGGAGACGGTCCCATTGAACCATAATGATAACAAAAATAGTTGTAAGTAATGCTAGTAATCTTCAAAGAGTCCTTGTTGAATGAAATTCAATGCATTCCCAGTTCTAAGAGAGAGTAGATGTGCTTGTTTCAGTGATTCTACTTCCCTTTGTCGTCAAAGAAGCAATTTCCAAGATCATTAGGTGCGAATGAGTCGTTGCAATAAAAGGTGGAGCCTTGTTACAAATAAATTGTGGAACGGTCTCATTATACAGCAATTATACAGAAAATACTTGTGAAAAATGCTAGTCATCATCAAAGACTCCTTGTTAAATGAAATGCAATGCATTCCTAGTTCCAAGGGAGTGTAGATCTGCTTGTTTCTGTGAATATAGTTTCTTTTGTGGGGAAACAAGCTATTTCCAAGATCATTATGTGTGAGTGAGTTGTTGCAACAAAAGGTGCATCCTTGTTACGAATAAATGGGGAGATAGTCCCATTATACAGTAATTATACAGAAAATACCTATAAGAAATGCTAGTCATCTACAAAGATTCCTCGTTGAATGAAATTCAATGCATTCCTAGTTCTAAGGGAGAGTAGATGTGGTTTTTTTAGTGAATGTAGTTCCTTTTGTGGTCAAAGAAGCTATTTTCAAGATCATCAAGAGTGAATGAGTTGTTGCAACAAAAGGTGGAGCCTTGTTGCGAATGAATAGGGGGACGGTCCTATTAAGCAGCAATTATATAAAAAATACTTGCAAAAAATGCTAGTAATCATCAAAGACTCCTTGTTTGATTAAAATGCAATGCATTCCTAGTCCCAAGGGAGTGTAGATGTTCTTGTTTCAGAGAATCTAGTTCATTTCGCGGGCAAACAAGCTATTTTTAAGATCATTAATTGTGAATGGGTTGTTGGTATAATGGGACCTGAGAGATTCATATCTCTCCTTGAAAACTTAAAGCTTGGCCTCCTTCATTCTGCCATCACCTTCATAGACTTTCTGCAATCTGTCCCATATCTCCTTGGCAGATTTGCAGTCCATAACTTTAGCATATTCAGCATCTGTCAATGCTGAAATGATGACATTTGAGGCCTTCCCATTTATCTCAAACTGTCTTAATTCCTCTGGGGTTGGATCTTTACCTTCTTCTAGAGGCTCAAAACCCTCCTGTACAGATTTCACCACGTTCATGCCCATGGTTGCAAATACCACCTGCATTCTCGCGCTCCACATATGGTAGTTGGTTCCGTTGAAGATTGGAACCTTCTTGCTGTAAGTAGTGCTGGTGCTGGTACCGGCGTCCATTTCTCAGTATGCTGAACAAGTTAAAACTTCTGGAGCTCTTCAAACTAGTACACCAAGCTGTTAAGCTTTATCTCGGTGAACCTGGCTCTGATACCAATTGAAGTTCCCAATTTCACCTTAGGATCTACTAGTTTGTGATACTGAGAGGGGGGGTGAATCAGTATCACCACAATTCGCAATTCACAGGAAAGTGAACAACTTCAATCTCTTCTTAAAAGCGAACTCTTTCTCAGATTCGACTAAGGTAGATCTATTGCTACCTACTAATCACAATAGTCCCCAAAGTCACCTTTCAGACACCTTGCCTAATAGACAATTCGGATGTTCTTGTTTAGGTCTTCGTTAGGTTATGGGTTGGCTGATACTTTAGCTGCGTTCACAACTCAATTCAAAACACAGAACGTAAAGCAAATTAAGGACACATGAGATTTACGTGGTTCCGTCAATGTGACGTACATCCACGGTGGTAGCGACTCTCCCTTACCGAGACTATCCACTATATTTGAGAATTCTAGTTACAATGGATGTCTTAATCTTCTGCTCCTTTCACTATTGCAATTACTAAGTAAGTACAATACAAAGAGTGTCACTTACTATGTCTACCCTTCTTCTAGCTTGTCTTGCCTCTGTTGAATTAAAAGGCTGCTCGACTACCGCTTAGAAGTTCACCGCAACGCTCTCTAACCTCTCTTGAAGAAATCTGGAAATACGTTGAGTTCTTTCCGATGCTTCGCTGAATTCCTTCTCTAGGTTGTTTCACACAACTCTTGCTTTCACCGTCTCACGGTCTCACCCATCTCCTATTTCACGGTCTTACCGTTTCACTGCCTGTCCTCACACTTCTGGTCTGTCACGCTGTTGCACGTTCTGGTCTCACGCCGTCTCCTGACGTACACCCACGTTTCTGGTCTGTCGTTTCACGTCTCTTGGCCTCCCTCACATTACTGGTTTTTCTGGTTCACGTCTTTCGGCCTGCCTCATGCTTCTGGTCTGCTGTCTTCTCTTCCGGGTGGTCTCACGAATACCAGGTCTGCTGTCTTTTCTTCCGGGTGGTCTGTTTCTTATTTCTCCTCTTGCTGGTTGTGCGTTTCTGCTTTCCTTGTAGGACGTGTTTCTGGTTTCCTTGCAGAAGGCATTTCTGGTTTGCTTGCAGGATGTATTTCTGGTTTGCTTGCAGGAGGCATTTCTGGTTTGCTTGCAGGACGTGTTTCTGGTTTGCTTGCAGGACGCATTTCTGGTTTGCTCTCCCAGTGGTGTCATTTCTGATCTCTTGCCGTTCTGCTCTCTCTTCCTTTTGGCCGGTTGCTGTAGGGTTGCTGTTTATTCAATTGTGTTGGCCCCCTCTACCTTAGTTTTGTCTTCCAAGGCCTTTATATACTCTCTTCCATGAAACCCTAATAGGGCTTACATGGCAGATTTACGTTATTGCCCTTACGCGGCGGATTTACTTTCTTGCCCTTCCATGTGACTTTACTGCCCTTCCATGTGACTTTACTCTCTTGCACACTTAACCCTAGTTGACAACAATTACAACCCATACAAGGCTGTGGGAACAATAGAATGCATTGAATTTCATTCAACAAGGACTCTTTCATCATGACTAGCATTTCTTACAAGTATTTTTGATATAATTGCTATATAATGGGACAGTCTCCAAATTTATTCATAACAAGGCTCTACCTTTTATTGCAAAAACTCATTCACACTTAATGATCATGGAAATAGCTTCTTTGCCCAGAAAAGTAACTAGATTCACTGAAATAAGCACATCTACTCTCCCTTGGGACTAGGAATGGATTGAATTTCATTTTATCATGGCACCGTCTACCCATTATTTGTAACAAGACTCGACTTTTATTGCAACAGCTCATTCACACTTAATAATCTTGGAAATAACTCGTTTGCCCACAAAAGAAACTATATTCACTTGAACAAGCACATTTAAATTCCCTTGCAACTAGGAATGCATTGAATATCATTCAACGAGACTTTGATGATGCTTAGCTATTTTGACAAGTATTTTCTGTATAATTGCTTTATAATGGGATTGTTCCCCCATTTACTTGTGACAAGAGTCCATCTTTTCTTGCAACAACTCATTCAAACTTAATTATCTTTAAAATAGCTTGTTTTCGCATAAAAGGAACTAGATTCATTGAAACAAGCACATCTAGTCTCCCTTGTAATGAGGAATGCATTGATTTCATTCAACAAGGACTCATAATGACTATCATTTCTTACAAGTATTTTCGGTATAATTACTGTATAATGGGGCTGTCTCCCCATTTATTTGTAAGAAGGCTCCACCTTTTCTTGCAACCACTCATTCACTCTTAATGATCATGAATCTAACTTGTTTGCCCACTAAAGGAACTCGATTCACTGAAACAGCCACATCTACTCTCCCTTGGAACTAGGAATGCATTGAATTTCATTCAACAAGGACTCTTTGATGATGACTAGCATGTCTTACAAGTATTTTTGTTATAATTATTGTATAAGGGGACCGTCTCCCCATTTATTTGTAACAAGGCTCCACCAAAAGCACATCTGCACTCTCTTGGAACTAGGAATGCATAGAATTTCATTCAACAAGGAGACTTTGAGGATGCCTAGCTTTTTTTACAAGTATTTTTTGTATAATTGATGTATAATGGTACCATTCCCCCATTTATTTGTGACAAGGCTCCACCTTTTGTTGTGATGACTCATTCACCCTTAATGATCTTGAAAATAGCTTGTATTCCCACTAAAGGAAGTCGATTCACTGAAACAACTACATCTACTCTCCCTTGGAACTAGGAATGCATTGAATTTCACTCAACGAGGACTCTTTGATGATGACTAGCATTTCTTACAAGTATTTTTGTTATAATTACTGTATAAGGGCACCGTCTCCTCATTTATTCGTGACAAGGCTCCACCTTTTGTTGCAACAACTCATTCACACTTAATAATCTTGGAAATAGCTTGTTTGCCTACAAAAGGAACAATATTCACTTGAACAAGCACATCTACACTCCCTTAGAGCAAGGAATCCATTGAATTTCATTCAACGAGGAGACTTTGATTATGCTTAGCTTTTTTTACAAGTATTTTTTGTATAATTGCTGTATAATGGGACCGTTCCCCCTTTTATTCATGACAAGGCTCCACCTTTTGTTGCAACAACTCATTCACTCTTAATGATCTTAAATATAGTTTGTTTGCCCACTAAAGGAACTTGATTCCCTGAAACAACCACATCTACTCTCCCTTGGAACTAGGAATGCATTGAATTTCATTCCACAAGAACTCTTCGATGATGACTAGCATTTCTTACAAGTATTTTCGTTATAATTACTTTATAAGGGAACCATCTCCCCATTTATTCATAACAAGGCTTCACCTTTTGTTGCAACAACTTATTCACACTTAATAATCTTGGAAATAGGTTGTTTGCCCACAAAAGGAATTATATTCTCTAGAACAAGCACATCAACACTCCCTTGGAACTAGGAATGCATTGAATTTCGTTCAACAAGGAGAATTTGATGATGCCTAGCATTTTTTACAAGTATTTTCTGTATAATTGCTGTATAATGGGACCATTCCCCTATTTATTCGTGACAAGGGACCAACTTTTGTTGCAACAACTCATTCACACTTAATGATGTTTCAAATAGCTTGTTTTCCCACAAAAGGAACTAGATTCAATGAAACAAACACATCTACTCTCCCTTGGTACTAGGAATGCGTTGAATTTCATTCAACAAGGACTCCTTGATTATGACAAGCATTTCTTACAAGTATTTTTGGTACAATCATTGTCTAATGGGACCGACTCCCCATTTATTCATAAGAAAGCTCCACCTTTTGTTGCAACAACTTATTCACACTTTATGATCTTGGAAATAGCTGGGTTGCCCACAAAAGCAACTATCTTCACTGAAACAAGCACATCTACACTCCTTTGGAATTAAGAGTGCATTGAATTTCCTTCAACAAGGAGTCTTTGATGATGATTAGCATTTTCTACAAGTATTTTCGGTATAATTACTGTATAATGGGACCATCTCCCCATTTATTCTTAACAAGGATCCACCTTTTGTTGCTACAACTCATTCACACTTAATGATATTGAAAATAGCTTGTTTGCCCACAAAAGGAGCTATATTCACTGGAACAAGCACATCTACACTCCCTTCGAACTAGGAATCCATTGAATTTCATTCAACAAGGAGTCTTTGATGTTGAGTACCATTTTTTACAATTATTTTCTGAATATTTGTAGTATAATGGGGCCAGTTCCCCCATTTATTCATTACCAGGCTCCATCTTTTGTTGCAACAACTCATTCACACTTAATGATCTTAAAAATAGCTTGTTTGCGGATAAAAAGAAGTAGATTCACTGAAACAAGCACATCTACACTCCCTTGGAACTTGGAATGCAATGAATTTCATTCAATAAAGACTCTTGGAAATAGCTTGTTTGCTTCTAAGAACTAGGAATGCATTGCATTTCATTCAACAAGGTGTATTTAATGATGAGTAGCATTTTTTACAAGTATTTTCTGTATAATTGCTGTATGATGGGACCGTTCCCCCATTTATTCGTAACAAGGCTCCACCTTTTGCTGCTACAGCTCATTCACACTTAATGATCTTGAAAATAGCTTGTTTGCCCACAAAATTAACTAGATTCACTGAAACAAGTACATCTGCACTCCCTTTGAACTTGGAATGCATTGAATTTCATTCAACAAGAAGTCATTGATGATGACTAGCATTTTTTACAAGTATTTTCTGTATAATTGCTGTATAATTGGACCGTTCCTCGATTTATTCATGGCAAGGCTCCACCATATGTTGGAACAACTCATCCACACTTAATGATCTTCGAAATAGCATGTTTGCCCACAAAAGGAACTGGATTCATGGAAACAACCACATCTACTCTCCCTTGGAACTAAGAATGCATTGATTGTCATTCAACAATAACTCTTTGATGATGATTAGCATTTCTTACAAGTATTTTCGGTATAATTACTGTATAATGGGAAAGTCTCCCCATTTATTTGTAACAAGGCTCATCCTTTTCTTGCAACAACACATTTGCACTTGATGATCTTGGAAATAGCTTGTTTGCCCACAAAAGGAACTATCTTCACTGAAACAAGCGCATCTACATTCCCTTGGAACTAGGAATGCATTGAATTTCATTCATCAAGGAGTCTTTGATGTTGAGTAGCATTTTTTACAAGTATATTCTGTGTAATTGCTGTACAATGGGACCGTTCCCCCATTTATTCGTCACAAGGCTCCACCTATTTTTGCAACAACTCATTCACTCTTAATAATCTTGAAAATAGCTTGTTTGCCCACTAAACGAACTAGATTTACTGAAAGAAGCACATCTACACTCCCTTGGAACTTGGAATGCGTTGAATTTCATTCAACAAGGAGTCTTTGATGATGACTAGAATTTTTTGCAAGTATTTTCTGTATAATGGGACCGTTCCTCGATTTATTTGTGACAAGGCTCCACCATTTGTTGGAACAACCCATTCACACATAATGATCTTGGAAATGACTTGGTTGCCCACAAAAGGAACTAGATTCACAGAAACAACCACATCTACTCCCCCTTGGAACTAGGAATCCATTGAATTTCATTCAACAAGGACTCTTTGATGATGACTAGCATTTCTTACAAGTATTTTCGGTATAGTTACTGTATAATGGGACAGTCTCCCCATTTATTCGTAACAAGGCTCATCCTTTTGTTGCAACAACTCATTTGCACTTAATGATCTTGGAAATAGATTGTTTGCCCACAAAAGGGACTAGATTCACTGAAACAAGGACATCTACATTCCCTTAGAACTAGGAATGCATTGCATTTCATTCAACAAGGAGTTGTTGATGGTGAGTAGCATTTTTTACAAGTAGTTTCTGTATAATTGCTGTATAATGGGACTGTTCCCCCATTTATTTGTAACAAGACTCCACCTTTTGTTGCAACAACTCATTCACACTTAATGTTATTGAAAATAGGTTGTTTGCCCACAAAACAAACTAGATTCACTGAAACCAGCACATCTACACTCCCTTGGCACTTGGCATGCATTGAATTTCATTCAACAAGGAGCCTTTGATGATGACTAGCATTTTTTACGAGTATTTTATGTATAAATGCTCTATAATGGGACCGTCCCCCCATTTATTCGTGGCCAGGCTTGACCTTTTGTCACAATAGCTCATTCACACTTAATGATCTTGAAAATAGCTTGTTTGCCCATAAAATGAACTAGATTCACTGAAACAAGCACATCTACACTCCTTTGGAACTTGGAATGCATTGAATTTCATTCAACAAGGAGTCTTTGCTGTTGTGTAGCATTTTTTATAAGTATTTTCTGTATAATTGATGTATAATGGGACTATTCCTCAATGTTGGAACAAATCATTCACACTTAATGATCTTGGAAATAGCTTGTTTGCCCACAAAAGGAAGTGGATTCATGGAAACAACCACATCTACTCTCCCTTGGAACTAGGAATGCATTGAATTTCATTCAACAAGGATTCTTTGATAATGACTAGCATTTCTTATAGGTATTTTTGGTAAAATTACTGTATAATGGGACAATCTCCCCAATTATTTGTAACAAAGCTCATCCTTTTGTTGCAACAACTCATTCGCACTTAATGATCTTGGAAATAGTTTGTTTGCCCACAAAAGGAACTCTATTCACTGAAACAAGGACATCTACACTGCCTTGGAACTACGAATGCATTGAATTTCATTCAACAAGGAGGCTTTGATGATGACTAGCATTTTTCACAAGTATATTTTGTATAATTGCTGCATAATGGGACCTTTCCCCCATTTATTCATGACAAGGATCGTCCTTTTGTTGCAACAACTCATTCACACTTAATGATCGTGAAGATAGCTTGTTTGCCCACTTAATGAACAACATTCACTGAAACAAACACATCTACGCTCCCTTAGAACTAGGCATGCATTGAATTTCATTCAACAAGGAGGCTTTGATGTGGAGTAGCATTTTTTACAAGTATTTTCTGTATAATTGCTGTATAATGCGACTGTTCCCCCATTTATTCGTGACAAGGTTCGTTAATTTGTTGCAACAACTCATTCACACTTAATGGTTGTGAAAATAGCTTGTTTGCCCACAAAACGAACTACATCCACTGAAACAAGCACCTCTACACTCCCTTCGAACTAGGAATGCATTGAATTTCATTCAACACGGAGTCTTTGATGTTGAGTACCATTTTTTACAATTATTTTCTGAATAATTGCTGTATAATGTGACTGTTCCCCCATTCATTCGTGACAAGGATTGTCCTTTTGTTGCAACAACTCATTCACACTTAATGATTGTGAAAATAGCTTGTTTGCCCAGAAAACAAACTACATTCACTGAAACAAGCACATCAACACTCCCTTGGAACTAGGAATGCATTGGATTTCATTCAACAAAGAGTATTTGAATATGACTAGCATTTTTTACAAGTATTTTCTGTATAATTGTTGTATAATGGGACCATCTCCCCATTTATTCGTAACAAGGCTCAACCTAACGATCTTGAAAATAGCTTGTTTGCCCGCAAAACGAACTAGATTCACTCAAACAACCACATTTACAATCCCTTGGAACTAAGAATACATTGAATTTCATTCAACAGGGAGTATTTGAATATGACTAGGATTTTTTACAAGTATTTTCTCTATAATTGATTTATAATGGGACTGTTCCCCCATTTATTCATAACAAGGCTCCACCATTTTTTGCAACAACTTGTTCACACTTAATGATCTTGGAAATAGCTTGTTTGGCCACAAAAGGAACTATATTCACTGAAACAAGCACATTTACACTCCCTTGGAACTAGGAATGCATTAAATTTTATTCAACAAGGAGTGTTTGGATATGACTAGCATTTTTTACAGGTATCTTCTATATAATTGCTGTGTAATGGGACCGTTCCCCCATTTATTTGTAATAGGGAACTACCTTTTTTTGCAACAACTCATTCCCACTTAATGATCTTGGAAATGGCTTGTTTGGCCACGAAAGGAACTATATTCACTGAAACAAGCACATCTACACTCCTTTGGAACTTGGAATGCATTGAATTTCATTCAATAAGGAGTCTTTGATGATGACTAGCATTCTTTAGAAGTATTTTTTGTATAATTGCAGTATAATGGGACCATTCCTCGATTTATTCGTGACAAGGCTCCACCATTTGTTGAAACAACTCATTTACACTGAATAATCTTGGAAATAGCTTGTTTGGCCACAAAAGGAACTATATTCACTAAAACAAGCACATCTACACTCCCTTGGAACTAGGAATGCATTAAATTTCATTCAACAAGGAGTATTTGGATATGACTAGCATTTTTTACAGGTATCTTCTGTATAATTGTTGTGTAGTGGGACCGTTTCCCCATTTATTCGTAACAAGGCTCCACCTTTTGTGCAACAACTCATTCACACTTAATGTTCTTGAAAATAGCTTCTTTGCCCTCAAAACGAACTAGATTCACTAAAAGAATCTCATCTACACTCCCTTAGAACTTGGAATGCATTGAATTTTATTCAACAAGGAGTCTTTGATGATGACTAGCATTTTGAAGAAGTATTTTTTGTATAATTGCAGTATAATGGGACCGTTCCTCGATTTATTTGT
This sequence comes from Bruguiera gymnorhiza, assembly GCA_020883675.1. Classification (NCBI taxonomy): domain Eukaryota; kingdom Viridiplantae; phylum Streptophyta; class Magnoliopsida; order Malpighiales; family Rhizophoraceae; genus Bruguiera; species Bruguiera gymnorhiza. Next base: position 108,306 of record JAIRCJ010000093.1, read on the forward strand.
GACAAGTTTCAACCATTTGTTGGAACAACTCATTCACACTGAATAATCTTGGAAATAGCTTGTTTGGCCACAAAAGGAACTATATTCACTGAAACAAGCACATCTACACTCCCTTGGATTTAGGAATGCATTAAATTTCATTCAACAAGGAGTATTTGGATATGACTAGCATTTTTTACAGCTATCTTCTGTATAATTATTGTGAAATGGGACCGTTCCCCCATTTATTCATAACAAGGAACCACCCTTCTTTGCAACAACTCATTCCCACTTAATGATCTTGGAAATGGCTTGTTTGGCAACAAAAGGAATTATATTCACTGAAACAAGCCCATCTACACTCCCTTGGAACTAGGAATGCATTAAATTTCATTCAACAAGGAGTATTTGGATATGACTAGCATTTTTTACACGTATCTTCTGTATAATTGCTGTGTAATGTGACCGTTCCCCCATTTATTTGTAACAAGGATCCACCTTCTTTTGCAACAACTCATTCCCACTTAATGATCTTGGAAATGGCTTGTTTGGCCTCAAAAGGAAAAATATTCACTGAAACAAGCACATCTACACTCCCTTGGAACTAGGAAAGCATTGCATTTCATTCAACAAGGAGTCTTTGATGATGACTAGCATTTTTAAGAAGTATTTTCTGTATAATTATAGTATAATGGGACTGTTCCTCGATTTATTCGTGGCAATGCTTGACCATTTGTTAGAACAACTCATTCACACTGAATAATCTTGGAAATAGCTTGTTTGCCCACAAAAAAAACTATATTCACTGAAACAAGCACATCTACACTCCCTTGGAACTAGGAATGCATTGCATTTCATTCAACAAGGAGCCTTTGATGATGACTAGCATTTTTTACAAGAATTTTCTATATAATTGCTGTATAATAGGACCGTTCCCCCATTTGTTTGTGACAACGCTCCACCTTTTGTTGCAACAACTCATTCATACTTAATGTTCTTGAAAATAGCTTCTTTGCCCTCAAAACGAATTAGATTAACTGAAACCGGCTCATCTACACTCCCTTGGAACTTGGAATGCATTGAATTTCATTCAACAAGGAGTCTTTGATGATGACTAGCATTTTTTAGAAGTATTTTCTGTATGATTGTGGTATAATGGAACTGTTCCTCGATTTATTCGTGACAAGGCTCCACCATTTCTTGGAACAACTCATTCATGCTGAATAATCTTGGAAATAGCTTGTTTGGCCACAAAAGGAACTATATTCACTGAAACAAGCACATCTACACTCCCTTGGAACTTGGAATGCGTTAAATTTCATTCAACAAGGAGTATTTGGATATGACTAGCATTTTTTACAGGTATCTTCTGTATAATTGCTGTGTAGTGTGACCGTCTCCCCATTTATTCGTAACAACACTCTGCCTTTTGTTGCAACAACTCATTCACACTTAATGTTCTTGAAAATAGCTTGTTTACCCACAAAACGAACTAGATTCACTGAAACCAGCTCATCTACACTCCCTTGGAACTTGGAATGCATTGAATTTCATTCAACAAGGAGTCTTTGATGATGACTAGCATTTTTTAGAAGTATTTTCTGTATGATTGTGCTATAATGGAACTGTTCCTCGATTTATTCGTGACAAGGCTCCACCATTTCTTGGAACAACTCATTCATGCTGAATAATATTGGAAATAGCTTGTTTGGCCACAAAAGGAACTATATTCACTGAAACAAGCACATCTACACTCCCTTGGAACTTGGAATGCGTTAAATTTCATTCAACAAGGAGTATTTGGATATGACTAGCATTTTTTACAGGTATCTTCTGTATAATTGCTGTGTAGTGTGACCGTCTCCCCATTTATTCGTAACAACACTCTGCCTTTTGTTGCAACAACTCATTCACACTTAATGTTCTTGAAAATAGCTTGTTTACCCACAAAACGAACTAGATTCACTGAAACCAGCTCATCTACACTCCCTTGGAACTTGGAATGCATTGAATTTCATTCAACAAGGAGTCTTTGATGATGACTAGAATTTTTTACAAGTACTTTCTATATAATTGCTGAATAATGGGCCTGTTTCCCCATTTGTTTGTAACAACACTCCACCTTTTCTTGCAACAACTCATTCACACTTAATATTCTTGAAAATAAGCTTGTTTGCCCACAAAATGAACTAGCTTCACTGAAACCAGCTCATCTACACTCCCTTGGAACTTGGAATGCATTGAATTTCATTCAACAAGGAGTCTTTGATGATGACTAGCATTTTTTAGAAGTATTTTCTGTATGATTGTGCTATAATGCAACTGTTCCTCGATTTATTTGTGACAAGGCTCCACCATTTCTTGGAACAACTCATTCATGCTGAATAATCTTGGAAATAGCTTGTTTGGCCACAAAAGGAACTATATTCACTGAAACAAGCACATCTACACTCCCTTGGAACTTGGAATGCGTTAAATTTCATTCAACAAGGAGTATTTGGATATGACTAGCATTTTTTACAGGTATCTTCTGTATAATTGCTGTGTAGTGCGACCGTCTCCCCATTTATTCGTAACAACACTCTGCCTTTTGTTGCAACAACTCATTCACACTTAATGTTCTTGAAAATAGCTTGTTTGCCCACAAAACGAACTAGATTCACTGAAACCAGCTCATCTACACTCCCTTGGAACTTGGAATGCATTGAATTTCATTCAACAGGGAGTCTTTGATGATGACTAGAATTTTTTACAAGTACTTTCTATATAATTGCTGTATAATGGGCCCGTTTCCCCATTTGTTTGTAACAACACTCCACCTTTTCTTGCAACAACTCATTCACACTTAATATTCTTGAAAATAGCTTGTTTGCCCACAAAATGAACTAGATTCACTGAAACCAGCTCATCTACACTCCCTTGGAACTTGGAATGCATTGAATTTCATTCAACAAGGAGTCTTTGATGATGACTAGCATTTTTTACAAGTATTTTCTGTATAATTGCAGTATAATGGGACTGTTCCTTGATTTATTTGTGACAAGACTCCACCATTTCTTGGAACAACTCATTCACACTTATTGTCTTAGAAATAGCTTGGTTGCCCACAAAAGGAACTGGATTGACCGAAACAACATCATCTACTCTCCCTTGGATCTAAGAATGCATTGAATTTCATTCAACTAGGACTGTTTGACGATGACTAGCATTCCTTAGAAGTACTTTCGTTATAATTACTGTATAATGGGACCGTCTCCCCATTAATTCGTAACAAGGCTCCACCTTTTTTTGCAACAACTCATTCACACTTAATGATCTTGGAAATAGCTAATTTCCCAACAAAAGGAACTATATTCACTGAAATAAGCACATCTACACTCCCTTGGAACTCGGAATGCATTGAATTTCATTCAACACGGAGTTTTTGATGATGACTAGCATTTTTTACAAGTATTTTCTATATAATTGCTGTATAGGGGGGCCATTCTTTGATTGAGTCGTGACAACCGTTTGTTGGAACAACTCATTCATACTTAATGATCTTGAAAATAGCTTGTTCGCATATAAAAGGAACTATATTCACTGAAACAAGCACATCTACACTCTCTTGGAACTAGGAATGCATTGAATTTCATTCAACAAGGAGTCTTTGATGGTGACTAGCATTTTTTACAACTATTTTCAGTATCATTGCACTATAATGGAACCGTTCCCTCATTTATTTGTGACAAGGCTCCATCTTTTTTTGCAACAACTCATTCCCACTTAATGATCTTTGAAATAGCTTGTTTGTCAACAAAGTGAACTATATTCTCTGAAACAAGCACATCTACACTCCCTTGGAACTAGGAATGCATTGAATTCCATTCAACAAGGAGTCTTTGATGATGACTAGCATTTTTTACAAGTATTTTCTGTATAATTGCTGTATAATGGGACCATCTCCTCATTTATTCGTAACAAGGCTCAACCATTTGTTGCAACAACTCATTCACACCTAATAATCTTGAAAATCCCTTGTTTGCCCACAAAACGAACTAGATTCGCTGAAACAAGCACATCTACACTCCCTTGGAACTAGGCATGCATTGAATTTCATCCAACAAGGAGTCTTTGATGATGACTAGCATTTTTTACAAGTATTTTCTGTATAATTGCTATATAATGGGACTGTATCCTCATTTATTCATAAAAAGGATCAACCTTTTCTTGCAACAACTCATTCACACCTAATAAACTTCACAATAGCTTGTTTGCCCACAAAATGAACTAGATTCGCTGAAACAAGCACATCTACACTCCCTTGGAACTAGGAATGCATTGAATTTCATTCAACAAGGAGTCTTTGATGATGACTAGCATTTTTTACAAGTATTTTCTGTATAATTGCTGTATAATGGGACCAAGTCCTCTTTTATTTGTAACAAGGCTCAACCTTTTGTTGCAATAACTCATTCACACCTAATAATCTTCACAATAGCTTGTTTGCCCACAAAATGAACTAGATCTGCTGAAACAAGTACATCTACACTCCCTTGGATCTTGAAAATAGCTTGTTTGACCACAAAAGGAACTATATTAGCTGAAACAAGCACATCTACACTCCCTTGGAACAATGAATGCATTGCATTTCATTCATTCAAAAGGACTCTTTGATGTTGAGTAGCATTTCTTACAAGTATTATCTGTATAATTGCTGTATAATGGGACCGTTCCCCCATTTATTCATGACAAGGCTCCACCGTTTGTTCCAACAACTCATTCACACTTAATGATCTTGAAAATAGCTTGTTTGCCCAAAAAACAAACTAGATTCACTAAAACAAGCACATCTACACTCCTTCGGAGCTTGGAATGCATTGAATTTCATTCAACAAGGACTCTTTGATGATGACTAGCATTTTTTACAAGTATTTTCTGTATAATTGCTGTATAATGGGACCGTGCCCCCATTTATTTGTAACAAGGCTCTACCTTTTGTTGCAACAATTCATTCACACTTCATGATCTTGAAAATAGCTTTTTTGCCCAGAAAATGAACTAGATTCACTGAAACAAGCACATCTACACTGCCTTGGAATTAGGAATGCATTGAATTTCATTCATCAAGGACTCTTTGACGATTACTAGCATTCCTTACAAGTATTTTCATTATAATTACTGTATAGTGGGACCATCTCCCCATTTATTCATAACAATGCTCCACCTTTTGTTGCAACGACTCATTCACTCTTAATGATCTTGGATATAGCTTGTTTGCCCACAAAAGGAACTATATTCACTGAAAGAAGAACATCTACACTCCCTTGGAACTAGGAATGCATTGAATTTCCTTCAACCAAGAGTATTTGAATATGACTAGCATTTTGCACAAGTATTTTCTGTATAAGTGTTGCATAATGGGACTGTTGCCCCATTTATTCGTGGCAAAGCTCCACCTTTTTTTGCAACAACTCATTCATACTTAATGATCTTAGAAATAGCTTTTTTAACCATAAAAGGAACTATATTCAATGAAACAAGCACATCTACACTCCCTTGGAACTAGGAATGTATTGAATTTCATTCCACAATGTGTCTTTGATGATGACTAGCACTTTTTACAAGTATTTTCTGTATAATTGCTGTATAATGGGACTGTTCCCCTATTTATTTGTGACAAGGCTCAACCTTTTGTTGCAACAACTCATTCACACTTAATGATCCTAGAAATAGCTTGTTTGCCCACAAAAGGAACTATATTCACTGAAACAAGCACATCTACACTTCCTTGGAACTAGAAATGCATTGAATTTCATTCCTCATGGAGTCTTTGATGATGATTGACATTTTTTACAAGTATTTTTTGTATAATTGCTGTATATTGGGACCGTTCCCCCATTTATTCTAGACAAGGCTCCAACTTCTGTTGCAACAACTTGTTAACACTTGATGATATTGGGGTGACGGTCCCATTATAGAGAAATTGTACTGAAAATACTTGTATGAAATGCTAGTCATCACCAAAGAGACCTTGTTGAATGAAATTCAATACATTCCTAGCTCCAAGGGAGACTAGATGTGGTTATTTCAATGACTCTAGTTCCCTTTGTGGGCCAACAAGCTATTTTCAAGATCATTAAGAGTGAATGAGTTATTGCAACAAAAGGTTGACCCTTGCTCTGAATAAATGAGGAGACGATCCCATTATACAGTAATTATACCGAAAATACTTGTATGAAATGCTAGTCATCATCAAAGAGTCCTTGTTGAATGAAATTCAATGCATTCTTAGCTCCAAGGGAGACTAGATGTGGTTTTTTCTGTGAATCTAGTTCCTTTTAGGGGCAAACAAGCTATTTTCAAGGTCATTAAAAGTGAATAAGTTGTTGCAACAAATTGTTCAGCCTTGTTGCAAATAAATGGGGAGACGGCCCATTGTATAGTAATTATACCGAAAATACTTGTAAGAAATGCTAGTTATCATCAAAGACTCCTTATTGAAAGAAATTCAATGCATTCCTAGTTCTAAGGGACAACAAGCTATTTTCAAGATTATTAAGAGTGAATGAGTTATTGCAATAAAAGGTTGAGCCTTGTTACAAATAAATGGGGAGACGGTCCCATTATACAATAATTTTATCGAAAATACTTGTATGAAATGCTAGTCATCATCAAAGAGTCCTTGTTGAATGAAATTCAATGCATTCCTAGCCCCAAGGGAGACTAGATGTGGTTATTTTAGTGACACTAGATCCTTTTGTGGGCAAACAAGTGATTTTCATGGTCATTAAGAGTGAATGAGTTTGCAACAAAAGGTTAAGCCTTGTTACGAATAAATGGGGAGATGTTCCCATTATACCGTAATTATACCAAACATTCTTGTATGAAATGCTAGTCATCATCAAAGAGTCCTTGTTGAATGAAATTCAATACATTCCTAGCTCCAAGGGAGACTAGATATCATTATTTCAGTGAATCTAGTTCCATTTGTGGGCAAACAATCAATTTTCAAGGTCATTAAGAGTGAATGAGTTGTTGCAAGAAAAGGTTGAGCATTGTTACGAATAAATAGGGAGATAGACTTGTTATATAGCAATTATACTGAAAATAATTGTAAGAAATGCTAGTCATCATAAAAAATTCCCTATTGAATGAAATTCAATGCATTGCTAGCTCCAAGAGAGACTAGATGTGGTTATTTCAGCAAATCTAGTTCCTTTTGTGGGCAAACAAGCTAGTTTCAAGGTCATTAAGAGTGAATAATTTGTTTCAATAAAAGGTTGAGCCTTGTTCCGAATAAATGGGGAGGCAGTCCCATTATACAGTAATTATACCAAAAATACTTGCAAGAAATGCTAGTCATTGTCAAAGAGTCCTTGTTGAATGAAATTCAATGCATTCCTAGTTCCAAGGGACAACAGGTGTGGTTGTTTCAGTGAATCTAGTTCCTTTTGTGGGCTAACAAGCTATTTTCAAGATTATTAAGAATGAATGAGTTATTGCAACAAAAGGTTGATCCTTGTTACGAATAAATGGGGAGATGGTCCCATTATACAATAATTATACTAAAAATACTTGTACAAGATGCTAGTCATCATCAAAGAGTCCTTGTTGAATGAAATTCAATGCATTCCTAGTTCTAAGGGAGAGTAGATGTGGTTGTTTCAGTGAATATAGTTTTTTTTGCGGGCAAAGTAGCTATTTTCAAGATTATGAAGTGTGAATGGGTTGTCGGAATGAAAGGTTAAGCCTTGTTACGAATAAATGGGGAGACGGTCCCATTATAGAGTAATTATACCGAAAATACCAGCATCAAATACTAGTCATCACCAAAGAGACCTTGTTGAATGAAATTTAATGCATTCCTAGCACTAAGGGAGACTAGATGTGGTTATTTCAATGACTCTAGTTCCTTTAGGGGGCAAACAAGCAATTTTCAAGGTCATTAAGAGTGAATGAGTTGTTGCAACAAAAGGTTGAGCCTAATTACAAATAAATTGGAAGATGGTCCCATTATACCATAATTATACCAAAAATACTTGTAGGAAATGCTAGTCATCATCAAAGAGTCCTTGTTGAATGAAATTCAATGCATTCCTAGCTCCAAGGGAGACTAGATGTACTTATTTCAGTGACTTTAGTTCCTTTTGTGGGCAAACAAGCAATTTTCAAGGTCATTAAGAGTGAATGAGTTGTTGCAACAAAAGGTTGAGCCTTGTTACAAATAAATGGGGAGACGGTCCCATTATACCGTAATTATACCGAAAATACTTGTGTGAAATGCTAGTCATCATCAAAGAGTCCTTGTTGAATGAAAGTCAATGCATTCCTAGCTTTAAGGGAGACTAGATGTGGTTATTTCATCAAATCTAGTTCCTTTTGTGGGCAAACAAGCTATCTTAGAGGTCATTAAGAGTGTATAATTTGTTGTAACAAAAGGTTGAGCCATGTTCTGAATAAATGGGGAGGCTGTCGCATTATACAGTAATTATACCGAAAATACTTGTAAGAAATGCTAGTCATCATCAAAGAGTCCTTGTTGAATGAAATTCAATGCACTCCTAGTTCCCAGGGACAGTAGGTGAGGTTCTTTCAGTGAATCTAGTTCCTTTTGTGGGCCAACAACCTCTTTTCAAGGTCATTAAGACTGATTGAGTTGTTACAACAAAAGCTTGAGCATTGTTACAACAAAAGCTTAAGCCTTGTTACAAATAAATGGGGAGACAGACCCGTTATATAACAATTATACCAAAAATAATTGTATGAAATGCTAGTCATCATAAAAAATTCGCTGTTGAATGAAATTCAATGCATTGCTAGCTCCAAGGGACAGTAGATGTGGTTATTTCATCGAATCCAGTTCCTTTTGTGGGCAAAGAAGCTATTTTCAAGGTCATTAAGAGTGAATAATTTGTTGCAACAAAAGGTTGATTCTTGTTCGGAATAAATGGGGAGACGGTCCCATTATAGGGTAATTATACCGAAATTACTTGTAAGAAATGCTAGTCATCATCGAAAAGCCCTTGTTGAATGAAACTCAATACATTCCAAGTTCCCAAGGACAGTAGCTGTGGTTGTTTCAGTGAATCTAGTTCCTTTTGTGGGCCAACAAGCTACTTTCAAGATCATTAAGACTGAATGAGTTGTTGCAGCAAAAAGTTGAGCATTGTTACAAATAAATTGGGAGACAGTCCCATTATACAGTAATTATATAGAAAATACTTGTATGAAATGCTAGTCATCATCAAAGAGTCCTTGTTGAATGAAAGTCAATGCATTCGTGGTTCCCAGGGACAGTAGGTGTGGTTGTTTAGTGAATTCAGTTCCTTTTGTGGGCCAACAAGTTATTTTCAAGATCATTAAGACTGAATAAGTTATTGCAACAAAAGGTTCAGCCTTGTTACGAATAAATCAGGAGACGGTCCCATTATACAGTAATTATACCGAAAACACTTGTATGAAATGCTAGTCATCATCAAAAAGTCCTTGTTGAATGAAATTCAATGCATTTGCAGTTCCGAGGGAGAGTAGATGTGGTTGTTTCAGTGAATCTAGTTCCTTTTGTTAGCAAAGTAGCTCTTTTCAACATCATGAATTATGAATGAGTAGTTGCAACGAAAGGATAAGCCTTGTTACGAATAAATGGGGAGACGGTCCCATTATACAGTAATTATACCGAAAATACTTGTATGAAATGCTAGTCATCATCAAAGAGTCCTTGTTGAATGAAATTCAATGCATTCCTAGTTCCTCCAAGGGAGACTAGATGTGGTTATTTCATTGACTCAAGTTCCTTTTGTGGGGAAACTAGCGATTTTCAAAGTCATTAAGAGTAAATGAGTTGTTGCAACAAAATCTTGAGCCTTGTTACGAATAAATGGGGAGCCTGTTCCATTATATCGTAATTATACCGAAAATAATTGTATGAAATGCTAGTCAACATAAAAAATTCCTTGTTGAAAGAAATTCAATGCATTGCTAGTCGTAAGGGAGACTAGAGATGGTTTTTCAGCGAATCTAGTTCCTTTTGTGGACAAACAAGCTATTTTCAAGGTCATTAAGAGTGAATAATTTGTTGCAACAAAAGGTTGACCCTTGTTCCCAATAATTTGGGAGCCTGTCCCATTATATAGTAATTATACCGAAAATATTTGTATGAAATGCTAGTCATCATCAAAGAGTCCTTGTTCAATGAAAGTCAATGCATTCCTAGCTCCAAGGGAGACTAGATGTGGTTATTTCAGTGAATCTAGTTCCTTTTATGGGCAAACAAGCTATTTTCATGGTCATTAAGAGTGAATGAGTTGTTGCAACAAAAGGTTGAGCCTTGTTACGAATAAATGGGGAGACGAACCCGTTATACAGCAATTACACTGAAAATAATTGTATGAAATGCTAGTCATCATAAAAAATTCCTTGTTGAAAGAAATTCAATGCATTGCTAGCTCTAAGGGAGACTAGATGTGGTTATTTCAGCGAATCTAGTTCCTTTTGTGGCCAAACAAGCTATTTTCAAGGTCATTAAGAGTGAATGAGTTATTGCAACAATAGGTTGAGCCTTGTTACGAATAAATGGGGGGACGGTCCCATTGTACAGAAATTATACCGAAAATACTTGTAAAAAATGCTAGTCATCATCAAAGAGTTCTTGTTGAATGAAATTCAATGCATTCTTAGCTCCAAGGGAGACTAGATGTGGTTATTTCAGTGAATCCGGTTCCTTTTCTGGGCAAACAAGCTATTTTCAAGGTTATTAAGAGTGAATAATTTGTTGCAACAAAAGGTTGAGCCTTGTTATGAATATATGGGGTGTCGGACCCGTTATACAGCAATTATACTAAAAATAATTGTATGAAATGCTAGTCATCATAAAAAATTCCTTATTGAAAGAAATTCAATGCATTGCTAGCTGCAAGGGAGACTAGATGTGGTTATTTCAGCAAATCTAGTTCCTTTTAAGGGCAAACAAGCTATTTTCAAGGTCATTAATAGTGAATAATTTGTTGCAACAAAATGTGGAGCCTTGTTCCGAATAAATGGGGAACCTGTCCCATTATACAGTAATTATATCAAAAATACTTATAAGAAATGCTAGTCATCATCAAAGAGTCCTTGTTGAATGAACTTCAATGCATTCCTAGTTCCCAGGGATAGTTGGTGTGGTTGTTTAAGTGAATCCAGTTCCTTTTGGGGGCCAACAAGCTATTTTCAAGATCATCAAGACTGAATAAGTTGTTGCAACAAAAGGTTGAGCCTTGTTACGAATAAATCGGGAGACGGTCCCATTATACCATAATTCTACCCCAAATACTTGTATGAAATGCTGGTCATCATCAAAGAGTCCTTGTTGAATGAAATTCAATGCATTCCTAGCTCCAAGGGAGACTAGATGTGGTTATTTCAGTGAATCTCATTCCTTTTATGGGCAAACAAGCTATTTTCATCCTCATTAAGAGTGAATGAGTTGTTGCAACAAAAGGTTGTGCCTTGTTATGAATAAATGGGGAGACGGACCCATTATACAGCAATTATACTGAAAATAATTGTATGAAATGCTAGTCATCATAAAAAATTCCTTGTTATTGCTAGCTGCAAGCGAGACTAGATGTGGTTATTTCAGCGAATCTAGTCCCTTTTGCGGGCAAACGAGCTATTTTCAAGATCATTAAGAGGGAATGAGTTGTCGGAAGAAAAGGTTGAGCCTTGTTACGGATAAATGGGGAGACGGTCACATTATACAGTAATTATAACAAAAATACTTGAATGAAATGCTAGTCATTATCAAAAAGTCCTTGTTGAATGAAATTCAATGCATTGCTAGTTCCACGGGAGAGTAGGTGTGATTGTTTCAATGAATCCAGTTCCTTTTGTGGGCGAATAAGCTATTTCCAGGATTATTAAGAGTGAATGAGTTGTTGCAACCAAAGGTTGAGCTTTCTTACAAATAAATGGGGAGACGAATCCGTTATACAGCAATTATAATGAAAATACTTTTATGAAATGCTAGTCATCATCATAGAGTCCTATTGAATGAAATTCTATGCATTGCTAGTCCCAAGGGAGAGTAGGTGTGGTTGTTTTAGTGAATCCAGTTTCTTTTGTGGGCAAATAAGCTATTTTCACGATCATTAAGAGTGAATGAGTTGTTGCAACAAAAGGTTGAGCCTTGTTACCAATAAATGGGGTGATGGTCCCATTATACAGTAATTATACCAAAAATAGCTGTAAGAAATGCTAGTCATCATCAAAGAATCCTTGTTGAATGAAATTCAATGCATTCTGAGTACCAAACGAGAGTAGGTGTGGTTGTTTTAGTGAATCCATATCGTTTTGTGGGCCAACAAGCTATTTTAAAGATCATTAAGAGTGAATGAGTTGTTGCAACAAAAGGTTGAGCCTTGTTACCAATAAATGGGGAGACGGTCCCTTTATACAGTAATTCTACCGAAAATACTTGTAAGAAATGCTAGTCATCATCAAAGAGTCCTTGTTGAATGAAATTCAATGCATTGCTAATTCCAAGGGATAGTAGGTGTCACTGTTTCAGTGAATCCAGTTCCTTTTGTAGGCAAATAAGCTATTTTAAAGATCATTAAGTATGAATGAGTTGTTGCAACAAATTGTTTAGCCTTGTTACGGATAAATGGGGAGATGGTCCCATTATGCCGTAATTATACTGAAAATACTTGTATGAAATGCTAGTCATCATCAAAGTGTCCTTGTTGAACGAAATTCAATGCATTACTAGTTCCAAGGGAGAGTAAGTGTGGTTGTTTAAGTGTGGTTGAATGAAAGTCACTGCATTTGTGGTTCCCAGGGACAATAGGTGTGGTTGTTTAGTGAATCCAGTTCCTTTTGTGGGCCAACAAGTTATTTTCAAGATCATTAAGACTGAATAAGTTATTGCAACAAAAGGTTCAGCCTTGTTACGAATAAATTAGGAGACGGTCCCATTTTACAGTAATTATACCGAAAATACTTGTATGAAATGCTAGTCATCATCAAAGAGTCCTTGTTGAATGAAATTCAATGCATTCGCAGTTCCGAGGGAGAGTAGATGTGGTTGTTTCAGTGAATCTAGTTCCTTTTGTCAGCAAAGTAGCTATTTTCAACATCATGAATTATGAATGAGTAGTTGCAATGAAAGGATAAGCCTTGTTACGAATAAATAGGGAGACGGTCCCATTATACAGCAATTATACCGAATATACTTGTATGAAATGCTAGTCGTCATGAAAAGGTCCTTGTTGAATGAAATTCAGTGCATTCCTAGCTCCAAGGGAGACTAAATGTGGTTATTATAGTGAATTTAGTCTCTTTTGTGGGCAAACGAGCTATTTTCACGATCATTAAGAGTGAATGAGTTGTTGCAACAAAATTTTGAGCCTTGTTTCCATTAAATGGGGAGGCAGTCCCATTATACAGTAATTATGCCAAAAATACTTGTAAGAAATGCTAGACATCATCAAATAGTTGTTGTTGAATGAAATTTAATGCATTGCCAGTTCCAAGGGAGAGTAGATGTGGTTGTTTCAGTGAATCCAGTTCCTTTTGTGGGCAAATAAACTATTTTCAAGGTCATTAAACGTGAATGAGTTGTTGCAACAAAAGGTTGAGCCTTGTTAGGAATAAATGGGGACACGGTCCCATTATACAGAAATTATAGCAAAAATACTTGTATGAAATGCTAGTCATCATCAAAGAGTCTTTCTTGAATGAAATTCAATGCTTTCCAAGTTTCAAGGGAGAGTAGATATGGTTGTTTTAGTGAATCTAGTCCCTTTTGTGGGCAAACAAGGTATTTTCAAGATCATTAGGAGTGAATGAGTTGTTGCAAGAAAAGTTGAGCCTTGTTATGAATAAATGGGGAGACGGTCTCATTATAAAGTTATTATACCAAAAATGCTTCTATGAAACACTAGTCATCATCAAAGAGTCCTTATTGAATGAAATTTAATGAATTCCAAATTCCAAGGTAGAGTAGATGTGATTGTTTCAGTGAATTGAGTCCCTTTTGTGGGCAAACAAGCTATTTTCAAGATCATTAAGCATGAATGAGTTGTTGTAACAAAAGGTTGGGCCTTGTGACAAATAAATGGGGAGATGGTCCAATTATACAGTAATTATACCGAAAATACTTGTAAGAAATGCAAGTCATCATCAAAGAGTCCTTGTTGAATGAAATTCAATGCATTGCTAGTTCCAAGGGAGAGTCGGTGTGGTTATTTCAGTGAATCCAATTCCTTTTGTGGGCAAATAGGCTATTTTCAAGGTAATTTAGAGTGAATTAGTTGTTGCAACAAAAGGTGGAGCCTTGTTACGAATAAAAGGGGAGACGGTCCCATTATACAATAATTATACCGAAAATACTTGTAGAAAATGCTAGTCTTCATCAAAGACTCCTTGTTGAATGAAATTCAATGCATTCCTAGTTCCATGGAAAAGTAGATGTGCTTGTTCTAGTGAATATTGTTCATTTTGTGGGCAAACAAGCTATTTCCAAGATCATGAATTGTGAATGAGTTGTTGCAACAATAGGTGGAGCCTTGTTACGAATAAATGGGGAGACGGTCCCATTATATAGTAATTATACCGAAAATACATGGAAGAAATGCTAGTCATGATCAAAGAGTCCTAGTTCCAAGGGAGAGTAGATGTGCTTGTTTCTGTGAATTTAGTTCTTTTTGTTGGAAAAGAAGCTATTTTAATTATACAGCAATTATACAAAAAATAATTGTAAAAAAAGCTAGGCATCATCAAAGTCTCCTTGTTGAATCAAATTCAATGCATTCTTAGTTCCAAGGGAGTGTAGATGTGCTTGTTCTAGTGAATATAGTTCTTTTTGTGGGCAAACAAGCTATTTCGAAGATCATTAAGTGATAGTCACCATCAAAAAGTCATTGTTGAATGAAATTCAATGCATTCCTAGTTCCCAAGGAGAGTATATGTGATTGTTTTAGTGAATCTAGTTGCTTTTGTGGGCAAAGAAGCTATTTCCAAGATCATTAAGTGTGTATGAGTTGTCGCAACAAAAGGTAGAGCCTTGTTACGAATAAATGGGGAGACGGTCCCATTATACAATAATTATAACGAAAATACTTATATGAAATGCTAGTCATCATAAACAATCCTTGTTGAATGAAATACATTGCATTCCTAGTTCCAAGGGAGATTAGATGTGCTTGTTTCAGTGAATCTAGTTTCTTTTTTGGGAAAACAAGCTATTTTAAGGATCATTAATTATGAATGAGTTGTTGCAACAAAAGGTGGACCCTTGCCATCAATAAATGTGGAGACGGTTCCATTATACAGTAATTATAATGAAAATACTTGTAAGAAAAGCTAGCCATCATCAAAGAGTCCTTGTTGAAAGAAATTTAATGCATTCCTATTTCCAAGGGAGAGTAGATGTGCTTGCTTCAGTGTATCTAGTTGCTTTTGTGGCCTAAGAAGCTATTTCCAAGATCAATAAGTGTGAATGAGCTGTTGCAGCAAAAGTTGGAACCTTGTTAAGAATAAATGGGGTGGTGGTCCCATTATACAGAAATTATACAGAAAATAGTTGTAAAAAATGCTACTCATCATCCAAGTCTCCTTGTTGAATGAAATTCAATGCACTCCTAGTTCCAAGGGAAAGTTGATGAGGTTGTTTTAGTGAATTGACTTCCTTTAGTGGGCAGACAAGCTATTTTCAAGGTCATTAAGAGTGAATGAGTTGTTGCAACAAAAGGTATAGCCTTGTTACAAATAAATAGGGAGACAATCCCATTATACAGTAATTATACCGAAAATTCTTGTAAGAAATGCAAGTCATGATCAAACAGTCCTTGTTGAATGAAATTCAATGCATTCCTAGTTCCAAGGGAGAGTAGATATGCTTGTTTTAGTAAATCTAGTTCCTTTTGTGGGCGAATGAGATATTTCCAAGATTATTAAGTGTGAATGAGTTGCAAAAAAAGGTCGAGTCTTGTTATGAATAAATGGGGAGACAGTCCCATTATACAGTCAATATACCAAAAATACTTGTAAGAAATGCTAGTTATCATGAAAGAGTCCTTGTTGAATGAAATTCAATGCATTCCTAGTTCCAAGGGAGAGTAAATGTGCTTCTTTATGGTGACTCTAGTTCCATTTGTGGGAAAACAAGCTATTTGAAAGATCATTAAGTGTAAATGATTTATTGCAATAAAAGGTGGACCCTTGTCATGAATAAATGGGGGAACGGTCCCATTAAACAACAATTATATAGAAAATACTTGTAAAAAAAGCTAGTCATCATCAAAGACTCCTTGTTGAATGAAATTCAATGCATTCCTAGTTCCAAGGGAGGGGTGATGTGCTTGTTTCTATGTATCTAGTTCCTTTTGTTGGCAAACAAGCTATTTTTAAGATCTTCAAGTGTGAATGAGTTATTGCAACGAAAGGTGGAGCCTTGTCACGAATAAATGGGGGAATGGTCCCATTATACACCAATTCTGTAGAAAATAATTGTAAAAAATGCTAGTCATCATCCAAGTCTCCTTGTTGAATGAAATTCAGTGCATACCTATTTCCAAGGGAGTGTAGTTGTGCTTGTTCAAGTGAATATACTTCCTTTTGTGGGCAAACCATCTATTTCCAAGATTATTAAGTGTGAATGAGTTGTTGCGACAAAAGCTTGAGTCTTGTTACGAAAAAATTGGGAGACGGTCCCATTATACAATAGTTATAACGAAAATTGTTGTAAGAAATGCTAGTCTTCATCAAAGAGTCCTTGTTGAATGAAATTCAATGCATTCCTAGTTCCAAGGGAGTGTAGATGTGCTTCTTCAAGTGAATATATTTCCTTTTGTGGGCGAAAGAGCTATTTCAAAGATTATTAAGTGTGAATGAGTTGTTGCAAAAAAAGGTTGAGTCTAGTTACGAATAAATTGGGAGACTGACCCATTATACAATAATTATAAGGAAAATACTTGTAAGAAATGCTAGTCATGATCAAATAGTCCTTGTTGAATGAAATTCAATGCATTCCTAGTTCCAGGGGAGAGTGGATGTGCTTCTTTTAGTGAATCTAGTTCTAAGGGAGAGTGGATGTGTTTCTTTCTGTGAATCTTGTTGCGTTTGTGGGCAAAGAAGCTGTTTCCAAGATCATGAAGTATGAATGAGTTGTTGCAAGAAAAGGTGGAGCCTTCTTACGAATAAATGGAGAGACGGTTCTATTATACACTAATTGTAAGGAAAATACTTATAAAAAATGCTAGTCCTGATCAAATAGTCCTGGTTGAATGAAAGTTAATGCATTCCTAGTTCTAAGGGGGAGTAGATGTGCTTCTTTCAGTGAATCTAGTGGGTTTTGTGGGCAAAGAAGCTATTTCCAATATCATTAAGTGTGAATGAGTTGTTGCAACAAAAACAGGAGCCTTGTTACGAATAAATGGGGAGACGGTCGCATTATATAGTAATTATACCGAAAATACTTGTAGAAATGCTAGTCATCGTCAAAGAGTCCTTGTTGAATGAAATTCAATGCATTCCTAGTTCCAAGGGAGTGTAGATGTGCTTGTTCTAATGAATATAGTTCCTTTTATGGGCAAACAAGCTATTTCCAAGATTATTAAGTGTCAATGAGTTGTTGTAACAAAAGGTCAAGTCTTGCTTCCAAGATTCATTGCTTGTTTCAATGAATCTACTTCGTTTTATGTGCAAACAAGCTATTTTTAAGATCATTAAGTGTGAATGAGTTGTTGCAACAAAAGGTGGAGCCTGGTAACGAATAAATGGGGCAACGGCCCCATTACACTGCAAATATACAGAAAATACTTGTAAAAACTTGTAGTCATCGTC
This sequence comes from Bruguiera gymnorhiza, assembly GCA_020883675.1. Classification (NCBI taxonomy): domain Eukaryota; kingdom Viridiplantae; phylum Streptophyta; class Magnoliopsida; order Malpighiales; family Rhizophoraceae; genus Bruguiera; species Bruguiera gymnorhiza. The sequence continues at coordinate 126,090 of JAIRCJ010000093.1, forward strand.
AAAGACTCCTTATTGAATGAAATTCAATGCATTCCTAGTTCCAAGGGAGTATAGGTGTGCTTGTTCCAGTGAATATAGGTCCTTTTGTTGGCGAACAAGCTATTTCCAAGGTCATTAAGTGTGAATGCGTCGTTGCAAAATGGGGGAACGGTCCCCTTATGCAGCAATTATACAGAAAATACTTGTAAAAAATGCTACTCAACATCAAAGACTCCTTGTTGAATGAAATTCAATGCATTCCTTTATGGGCAAACAAGCTATTTTTAGGATCATTAAGTGTGAATAAGTTGTTGTATCAAAAGGTTGAGCCTTGTCACGAATAAATGGGGGAACAGTCCCATTAAAGAGCAATAATACAAAAAATACTTGTAAAAAATGCTAGCCATCATCAAAGACTCCTTCTTAAATGAAATTCAATGCATTCCTAGTTCTAAGGGAATGTAGATGTGCTTGTTTCAGTGAATCTAGTTCATTTTGTTGGCAAAAAAGCTATTTTTAAGTTCATTAAGTGTGAATGAGTTGTTGCAACAAAAGGTCGCGTCTTGTGATGAATAAATGGGGGAACCGTCCCATTATACAGCAATTACACAAAAAATACTTGTAAAAAATGCTAGTCATCATCAAAGGCTCCTTGTTGAATAAAATTCAATGCATTCCTAGTTCCATGGGAGTGTAGATCTACTTGCTTCACTGAATATAGTTCCTTTTGTGGGCAAACAAGCTATTTCCAAGATTATTAAGTGTGAATGAGTTGTTCTAACAAATAGTGGAGCCTTGTCATGAATAAATTAATTAGTGGTCCCATTATACAGCAATTATACGGACAATACGTATAAAAATGCTAATGATCATCAAAGACTCCTTGTTGAATGAAATTCAATGCATTCCAAGTTCCAAGGGAGTGTAGATGTGCTTGTTTAAGTGAATAGAGTTTCTTTTGTGGACAAACAAGCTATTTCAAAAATCATTAAGTGCGAATGAGTTGTTGCAATAAGAGGATGAGCCTTGTTACAAATAAATGGGGAGATTGTCCCATTATACAGAAATTATATGTAAAATACCTGTAAGAAATGGTAGTCATCATCAAAGAGTCCTTGTAGAATGAAATTCAATGCATTCCTAGTTCCAAGGGAGAGTAGTTGTGGTTGTTTCCATGAATCCAGTTCCTTTTGTGGGCAAACAAGCAATTTCCAAGATCATTAAGTGTCAATGAGATGTTGCAACAAATGGTGGAGCCTTGTCATGAATAAATTGACGAACGGTCCCATTATACTGCAATTAATGATCTTGGAAATAGCTTGTTTGCCCACAAAAGGAACAATATTCACTGGAACAACCACATCTATAGTCCCCTGGAACTAGGAATGCATTGAATTTCATTCAACAAGGAGAGTTTGATGATGACTACCATTTTTTAGAATCATTTTATTTACAATTGCTGTATAATGGGGCTGTTCCCCCATTTATTCATGACAAGGCTCCATCTTTTGTTGCAAAAACTCATTCACACTTAATGATCTTGGAAATAGCTTCTTTGCCCACAAAAGGAACTAGATTCACTAAAACAAGCACATCTAGTCTCCCTTGGAACTAGGAATGCATTGAATTTCATTCAACAAGGACTCTTTGATGATGACTACCATTTCTTACAAGTATTTTCATTATAATTACTGTATAATGGGACCTTCTCCCCATATAATCATCACAAGGCTCCATCTTTTGTTGCAACAGCTAATTCACAATTAATGATCTTGGAAATAGCTTCTTTGCCCACAAAAGGAACTATATTCACTAGAACAAGCACATCTACACTCCCTTGGAACTAGGAATGCATTGAATTTCATTCAATAAGGAGTCTTAGATGATGAGTAGCATTTTTTACAAGTATTTTCTGTGTAATTGCTGTATAATTGGACCGTTCCCCCTTTTATTTGTGACAAGGCTCCACGTGTTGTTGGAACAACTCATTCTTTCTTAATGTTCTTGAAAATAGCTTGATTGACCATGAAAGCTTAGATTCACAAAAGCAATCACATCTACACTCCCTGGGAACTAGGAATGCATTGAATTTCATTCAACAGGGAGTCATTGATGTTGACTAACATTTTCTACAAGTATTTTCCATATAATTGCTGTATAATGGGACCGTTCCACCATTTATTCATAAAAAGGCTCCACCTTTTGTTATAACAACTCATTCACACTTAATGATCTGCAAAATAGCTTGTTTGCCTACAAAAGGAACTAGATTCACTAAAAAAAGCACATCTACTCTCCTTAGGAACTAGGAATGCATTGAATTTCATTCAACAAGGACTGTTTGATCATGACTAGCATTTCTTACAAGTATTTTTGGTATAATTACTGTATAATGGGACTGTGTCCCCATTTAATTGTAACAAGGCTCCACCTTTTGTTGCAACAACTCATTCACTGTTAACGATCTAGAAAATAGCTTGTTTGCCCACAAATGGAACTAGATTCACTAAAACAAGCACATCTACTCTGCCTTGGAACTGGGAATGCATTGAATATCATTCAACAAGGACTCTTTGATCATGACTAGCATTTCTTAGAAGTATTTTCGTTATAATTATTGTATAAAGGGACTGTCTCGCGATCTATACGTAATGAGGCTCCACCTTTTGTTGCAACAACTCATTTACATTTAATGATCTTGGAAATAGCTTGTTTGCCCACAAAATGACCTAGATTCACCGAAACAAGCACATCTACACTCCCTTAGAACTAGGAATGCATTGAATTTCATTCAATGAGGAGTCTTTCATGATGACTAGCATTTTTTACAAGTATTTTCTGTATAATTGCTGTATAACGGGACCGTTCCCCCATTTATTTGTGACAACGCTCGACCTTTTGTTGCAACAACACATTCACGCTTAATGATCTTAAAAATAGCTTGTTTGCCAACAAAAGGAATTATATTGACTGAAACAAGCACATCTACTCTCCGTTGGAACTAGGAATGCATTGAATTTGATTTCATAAGGACTCTTTGATGATGTCTAGCATTTTTTACAAGTATTTTTGCTATAATTACTGTATAATGGGACTGTCTCCCCAATTATTCGTAACAAGGCTCCACCTTTTGTTGCAACAACTCATTCACACTTAATGATGTTGGAAATAGCTTCTTTGCCCATAAAAGGAACTAGATTCGCTGAAACAAGCACATATACACTCCCTTGGAACCCATAATGCATTGCATTTCATTCAACAAGGAGTCTTTGATGATGACTAGCATTTTTCACATGTAGTTTTTGTATAATTGCTGTCTAATGGGACCATCCCCCCATTTATTTGTAACAACGCTCCACCTTTTGTCGGAACAACTTATTCACTATAAATGATCTTGAAAATAGCTTGTTTTCCCACAAAACAAACTAGATTCACTGAAACAAGCACATCTACTCTCTTTTGGAATTAGGAATGCATTGCATTTCATTCAACAAGGAGTCTTTTGTGATGATTAGAATTTTGTACAACTATTTTCTGTATAATTTCTGTACAATGGGACTGTCTTCCCATTTATTCATAACAAAACTCAACCTTTGCTTGCAACAACTCATTCACATGTAATAATCTTGGAAATAGCTTATTTACCCACAAAAGGAATTATATTCACTGGAACAAGCACATCTACACTCCCTTGGAACAACCACATCTACTCTCCCTTGGAACTCGGAATGCATTGAATTTCATTCAACAAGGACTCTTTGATGATGACTGACATTTCTTACAAGTATTTTCGTTATAATTACTGTATAATAGGACCGTCTCCCCATTTATTTGTAATAAGGCTCTACCTTTTGTTGCAACAACTGATTCATACTTAATGATCATGGAAATAGCTTCTTTGCCCCCAAAAGGAACTAGATTCACTAAAACAACCACATCTGCTCTCCCTTGGAGCAGGGAATGAATTGAATTTCATTCAACATGTACTCTTTGACGATGACTAGCATTTCTTACAAGTGTTTTTGTTATAATTACTATATAATGGCACTGTCACACCATTTATTCATAACAAGGCTCAACCTTTTGTTGCTACAACTTATTCACTCTCAATGATCTTAAAAATAGCTTGTTTAGCCACAAAAGGAACTACATTCTCTGAAACAACCACACCTACTCTCCCTTGGAACTAGGAATGCATTGAATTTCATTCAACAAGGAGACTTTGATGATGACTAGCATTTTTTACAAGTATTTTCTGTATAATTGCTGTATAATGGTTCCGTTCCCCCATTTATTTGTAACAAGGCTCCACCTTTTGATGCAAAAACTCATTCACACTTAATGATCTTCAAAATAGCTTGTTTGCCCACAAAAGGAACTTCATTCTCTGAAACAACCACACCTACTCTCCCTTAGAACTAGGAATGCATTGAATTTCATTCAACAAGGAGACTTTGATGAGGACTAGCATTTTTTACAAGTATTTTCTGTATAATTGCTGTATAATGGTTCCGTTCCCCCATTTATTTGTGACAAGGCTCCACGTCTTGATGCGACAACTCATTCACACTTAATGATCTTCAAAATAGCTTGTTTGCCCACAAAAGGAACTAGATTCACTGAAACAAGCACATCCACTCTCCCTTGGAACAAGGAGTGCATTGAATTTCATTCAATAAAGAGTCTTTCATGATGACTAGCATTTTTTACAAGTATTTTTTTTATAATTGCTGTATAGTGGGACCATTCCCCCATTTATTTGTGACAAGGCTCCACCTTTTGTTGCAACAACTCATTCATGCTTAATGATCTCAAAAATAGCTCCTTTGCCCACAAAAGGAAGCAGATTCACTGAAACAAGCACATTTAATCTCCTTTGGAACTAGGAATGCATTGAATTTCAATCAACAAGGACTCTTTGATGATGACTAGCATTTTTTACAAGTATTTTCGGTATAATTACTGTATAATGGGACCGTTTCCCCCTTTATTTGTAACAAGGATCAACCTTTTGTTGCAACAAATCATTGACTGTTAATCATCATGAAAATAGCACATTTGCCCATAAAAGGGACTAGATTCACTGAAACAACCACATCTACCCTTCCTTGGAACGAGGAATGCATTGAATTTCATTCAACAAGGGCTTTATGATGATGACTAGCATTTCTTATAGGTATTTTTGGTATAATTACTGTATAATGGGACTGTCTCCCCATTTATTCGTAACAAGGCTCCAACTTTTGTTGCAACAAGTCATTCACACTTAATGATCCCTCAAATAGCTTGTTTGCCCCCAAAAGGAGCTATATTCACTGAAACAAGCACATCTACACTCTCTTGGAACTGGGAATGCATTACATTTCATTCAACAGGGAGTCTTTAATGATGACTAGCATTTTGTACAAGTATTTTCAGTATAATTGCAGTTTAATGGGACTGTCCCCCCATTTAGCCGTAACAAGGCTCCACGTATTCTTACAACAGCTTATTCACTCTCAATGATCTTGAAAATAGCTTTTTTGCCCACAAACGAACTAGATTCACTAAAACAACCACATCTACTCTCCATTGGAACTAGGAATGCATTGAATTTCATCCAACAAGGACTCTTCGATGATGACTAGCATTTCTTACAAGTATTTTCATTATACTTACTATATAATGGGACCGTCTTCCCATTTATTCGTGACGAGGCTCCACCATTTTTTGCGATAACTCATTCACACTTAATAATCTTCAAAATAGCTTCTTTGCCCATAGAAGGAACTAGATTCACTCAAAAGCACATCTACACTCCCTTGGAACTAGGAATGCATTAAATTTCATTCAACAAGGAGTCTTTGATGATGGCTAGCATTTTTTACAAGTATTTTCCGTATAATTGCTGTATAATGGGATTGTTCCCCCATTTATTCGTAACAAGGCTCCACCTTTTGTTGCAACAACTCATTCACATTGAATGATCTTGGAAATAGCTTGTTTGTCCATAAAACGAACTAGATTCACTGAAACAACCACATCTACTCTACCTTGGAACTTGGAATGTATTCAATTTCATTCAATAAGGACTCTTTGAAGATGACTAGCATTTCTTAAAGGTATTTTCAGTATAATTGCTGTATAATGGGACCATCTCACCATTTATTGATATCAAGGCTCCACCTTTTGTTGCAACATCTCACTCACACTTAATGATCTTGGAAATGGCTTGCTTTCCCACAAAAGAAACTATATTCACTGAAACAACCACATCTACACTCCCTTGGAACTAGGAATGCATTGAATTTCATTCAACAAGGAGTCTTTGATGATGACTAGCATTTTTTACAAGTAATTTCTGTATAATTGCTGTTCAATGGGATCGTTCCCCCATTTATTGGTGACAAGGCTCCACCTGTTGTTGCAGCAGTCCATTCACACTTAATGATGTTGGAAATAGCTTGTTTGCCCATGAAACGAACAAGATTCACTAAAACAAGCACATCTACACTCCCTTGGAACTAGAAATGCATTGCATTTTAATTCAACATGGAGTCTTTGATGATGAGTAGTATTTTTTGCCTGTATTTTCAGTATAATTGCAGTTTAATGGGACTTTCCCGCCATTCATTTGTAACAGGCCTCCAAGTTTTGTTGCAATAACTCATTCGCACATAATGATCTCAGAAATAGCTTGTTTGCCCACAAAAGGAACTATATTCACTGAAGCAAGCACATCTACACTCCCTTGGAACTAGGAATGCATTGCATTTCATTTAACAAGGAGTTTTTAATGATGACAAGCATTTTGTACAAGTAATTTCAGTATAATTGCTTTATAATGGGTCCGTCGCCCCATGTTTTCGTAACAAGGCTCCACCTTTTCTTGCAACAACTGATTCACTCTCAATGATGATGAAAATAGCTTGTTCCACCATTTATTCATAACAAGGCTCCACTTTTTATTGCAACAACTCATTCATAATTAATGATCTTGGAAATAGCTTATTTGCCCACAAAAGGAAGTAGATTCAACAAGGACTCTTTGATGATGACTAGCATTTTTCCCAAGTATTTTCATTATAATTACGATATAATGGGACCGTCTCCCCATTTATTCGTAACAAGGCTCCAACTTTTGTTGCAATGACTCATTCATGGTTAATGATCTTGGAAATAGCTTGCTTCCCCACAAAAGGAACTCTATTCACTCAAACAAGCATATCTACACTTGCTTGGAACTAAGAATGCATTGTATTTCATTCAACAAGGAGTCTTTGATGATGGCAAGCATTTTCTACAAGTATTTTCTGTATAATTGCTCTATAATGGGACCGTTCCACCATTTATTCATAACAAGGCTCCACTTTTTATTGCAACAACTCATTCGTAATTAATGATCTTGGAAATAGCTTATTTGCCCACAAAAGGAAGTAGATTCACTGAAACAAGCACATCTACTCTCCCTTGGAACCAGGAATGCATTGAATTTCATTCAACAAGGACTCTTTGATGATGACAATCATTTCTTCCAAGTATTTTCGTTATAATTACTCTATAATGTGACCGTCTCCCCATTTATTCATAACAAAGCTCCAACTTTTGTTGCAACAACTCACTCACACTTAATGATCTTGGAAATAGCTTGTTTCCCCACAAAAGAAACTATATTCATAGAAAGAAGCAGATCTACACTCCCTTGGAACTAGCAATGCATTGCATTTCATTCAACAAGGAGTCTTTGATGATGACTAGTATTTTTCACAAGTATTTTCTGTATAATTGCTGTATAATGGGACCATTCCACAATTTATTCATTACAAGGCTCCACCTTTTATTGCAACGACTCATTCACACTTAACGATCTTGGAAATTGCTTCTTTGCTGACAAATGGAAGTAGATTCACTGAAACAAGCACATCTAGACTCGCTTGGAACTAGGAATGCATTGCATTTCATTGAACAAGGATGACTAGCATTTTTTACAAGTATTTTCAGTATAATTGCTGTTTAATGAGACTGTCCCCCCATTTAATCTTGACAAGGCTCCACCTTTTGTTGCAACAACTCATTCACACTCATTGATCTTGAAAGTAGCTTGTTTGCCCACAGAATGAACTAGAATCGCTTAAACAACCACATCTGCTCTCCCTTGCAACTAGGCATGCATTGAATTTCATTCAACAATGACTCTTTGAAGATGACTAGCATTTCTTACAGGTATTTTTGGTATAATTACTGTAGAATGGGACCGTCTCCCCATTTATTTGTAACAATGCTCCACCTTTTGTTGCAACAACTCTCACACACTTAATGATCGTGGAAATAGCTTGTTTTCCCACAAAAGGAACTATATTCACTGAAACAAGCACATCTACACTCCCTTGGAACTAGGAATGCATTGAATTTCATTCAACAAGGACTCTTTGATGATCACTAGCATTTTTTACAAGTATTTTCTGCATAATTGCTGTATAATGGGACCGTTCCCCCATTTATTAGTGCCAAGGCTCTACCTGTTGTTGCAAAAACTCATTCTCACTTAATGATCTTGGAAATAGCTGGTTTGTCCACAAAACGAACTAGATTCACTAAAAGAAGCACATCTACACCCCCCTGGAACTAGGAATGCATTCAATTTCATTCAACAAGGACTATTCGATGATGACTAGCATTTTTTACAACTATTTTCTATATAATTGCTGTATAATGGGACCATTCCCCCATTTATTCATGACAAGGCTCCACCTGTTGTTGCAACAACTCATTCACACTGAATGATCTTGGAAATTGCTTGTTTGCCCACAGAACAAACTAGATTCACTGAAATAAGCACATCTACACTCCCTTGAAACTAGGAATGCATTGCATTTCATTCAACAAGGAGTCTTTGATGATGACTAGCATTTTTCACAAGTATTTTCTATATAATTGCTGTATAATGAGACCATTCCACCATTTATTTGTAACAAGGCTCCACCTTTTATTGCAATAACTCATTTGCACTTAATGATCTTGGAAATTACTTCTTTGCTGACAAAGGGAAGTACATTCACTGAAACAAGCACATCTACTCTCCCTTGGAACCAGGAATGCATTGAATTTCATTCAATAAGGACTCTTTGATGATGACTAGAATTTCTTCCAAGTATGTTCGTTATAATTACTGTATAATTGGACCGTCTCCCCATTTATTCGTAACAAGGCTCCAACTTTTGTTGCAACAACTCACTCACACTTAATGTTCTTGCAAATAGCTTGTTTTCCCACAGAAGAAACTATATTCACAGAAACAAGCAGATCTACACTCCCTTGGAACTACAAATGCATCGCATTTCATTCTACACTCCCTAGCATTTTTCACAAGTATATTCTGTATAATTACTGTATAATGGGACCGTTCCACCATTTATTCGTAACAACACTCCACCTTTTGTTGCAACAACTCACTCACACTTAATGATCTTGGAAATAGCTTGTTTTCCCACAAAAGGAACTATATTCACTGAAACAAGCACGTCTACACTCCTATGGAACAAGGAAAGCATTGAATTTCTATATAATTGCTGTATAATGGGACCATTGCCCTATTTATTTGTGACAAGGCTCCACCTTTTGCTGCAACAACTCATTCACATTGAATGATCTTTGAAATAGCTTCTTTGCCCACAAAAGGAAGTAGATTCACTAAAACAAGCACATCTACTCTCCCTTGGAACCAGGAATGCATTCAATTTCATTCAACAATGACTCTTTGATGATGACTAGCATTTCTTCCAAGTAGTTTTGTTATAATTACAGTATAATGGGACCATCTCCCCATTTATTTGTAACAAGGCTCCAACTTTTGTTGCAACAACTCATTCACGCATAATCATCTTGGAAATAGCTTGCTTCCCCACAAAAGGAACTGTATTTACTAAAAAAAGCAGATCTACACTCCCTTGGAACTAGGAATGCATTGCATTTCATTCAACATGGAGTCTTTGATGATGACAAGCATTTTTTACAAGTATTTTTTTGTATAATTGCTGTATAATGGAACCGTTCCACCATTTATTCATAACAAGTCTCCACCTTTTATTGCAACAACTCATGCGCACTTAATGATCTTGGAAATAGCTGTTTTGCCCACACAAGCAACTATATTCACTAGAACAAGCACATCTACACTTCCTGGGAACTAGGAATGCATTGAATTTCATTCACCAAGGAGACTTTGATGATGCCGAGCTTTTTTTACAACTATTTTCTCCATAATTGCTGTATAATGGGACCGTTCCCCCTTTTATTCTTGACAAGGCTCCACCTTTTGTTGGAACAACTCATTCACACCTAATGAATTTGGAAATAGCATGTTTGCTTACAAAAGGAAGCAGATTCAACCTGGAGTCTTAGATGAAGACTAGCATTTTTCACAAGTATTTTCTGTATAATTGTTGTATAATGGGTCCATTCCCTCATTTAGTTATAACAAGGCTCCACCTTTTGTTGGAACAACTCATTTACACTGAATGATCTTAGAAATAGCTTCTTTGCCCATAAAAGGAAGTAGATTCACTGAAACAAGCACATCTACTCTCCCTTGGAAGTAGGAAAGCATTGCATTTCATTCAACAAGGAGTCTTTGACGATGACTACCATTTTTCACAAGTATTTTCTACATAATTGGTGTATAATGGGACCGTTCCTTCATTTATTCTTAACAAGGCTCCACCTTTTGTTGCAACAACTGATTCACACTTAATGATCTTGGGAATAGCTTGTTTGCCCACAACATGAACTAAATTCACTAAAACAACCACATCTACTCTCCCTTGCAACTACGAATGCATTGAATTTCATTCAACGAGGACTCTTTGAAGGTGACTAGCTTTTCTTAAAGTTATTTTCGGTATAATTACTATATAATGGGACCATCTCCCCATTTATTTGTAGCACGGCTCCACTTTTTGTTGCAACAACTCACTCACACTTAATGACCTTATAATTACTGTATAATGAGACCATCTCCCCATTTATTCGTAACAAGGATTGACCTTTTGTTGCAACAACTGATTCACACTTAATGAACTTGGGAATAGCTTTTTTGCCCCCCAAAGGAACTGGATTCATTGAAACACCCACATCTACCCTACCTTGGAAATAGGAATGCATTGAATTTCATTCAACAAGGACTCTATGATGATGACTAGCTTTTCTTACAAATATTTTCGTTATAATTACTGTGGAATTCAATCGTCTCCCCATTTATTCCTAACAAGGCTCCACCTTTTGTTGCAACAACTCATTCACTCTTAATGATCTTGAAAATAGCTTGTTTGCCCACAAAGGGAATTAGAGTTAGTGAAACAACCACATCTACTCTCCCTTGGAACTAGGAATGCGTTGAATTTCATTCAATAATGACTCTTTGATGTTGACTAGCATTTCTTACAAGTATTTTCGTTATAATTGCCCTATAATGGGACCCTTTCCCCATTTATTTGGAACAAAACTCAACTTTTTGTTGCAACAACTCCTTCTCACTTAATAATCTTTGAAATAGCTTGTTTGCCCACAAAAGGAACTATATTCACTGGAACAAGCACATCTACACTCCCTTGGAAATAGGAATGCATTCAATTTCATTCAACAAGGTCTCTTTGATCATGACTAGCATTTCTTACAAGTATTTTTGGCATAATTTTTGTATAATGGGACCATCTCCCCATTTTTTCGTAACAAGTATCAACCTTTTGTTGCAACAACTCATTCACAATTAATGATCTTGGAAATAGCTTTTTTGCTCACAAAAGTAACTATATTCATTGGAATAAGCGCATCTAAACTCCTTTGGAACTTGGAATGCATTGAACCTCATTCAACAAGGAGACTTTGATGATGACTAGCATTTTTTACAAGTATTTTCTGTATAATTGCTGTATAATGGGACCGTTCCCCATTTATTTGTAACAAGGCTCCACCTTTTGTTACAACAACTCATTTACTCTTAAAGATGCTGATAATAGATTGTTTGCCCACAAAAAAAACTGGATTCACTGAAACAACCACACCTACTCTCTCTTGGAACTAGGAATGCATTGAATTTCATTCAACAAGGACTCTTTGATGATGTCTAGCATTTCATACGGGTATTTTCAGTATAATTACTATATAATGGGACTGTCTCCCTATTTATTCGCAACAAGGTTCAAACTTTCGTTGCAACAACTCATTCACACCTAATGATCTTGACAATAGCGCATTTGCCCACAAAAGGAACTACATTCGCTTAAACAACCTCACTTACTCTCCCATGGAACCAGCAATGCATTGAATTTCATTCAATAAGGACTCTTTGAGATGACTAGCATTTCATACAAGTATTTGTGGTATAATTAAGTTATAATGGGACCGTCTTCCCATTTATTCATAACAAGGCTCAACCTTTTGTTGCAATAACTCATTCAGTCATAATGACCTTGAAAATAACTTATTTGCCCACAAAAAAAAAAAACTACATTCACTGAAACAACCACATCTACTCTCCCTTGGAACTAGGAATGCATTGAATTTCATTCAACAGGGACTCTTTGATGATGTCTAGCATTTCATACAAGTATTTTTAGTGTAATTACTGTATAATGGGACCGTCTCCCCATTTATTCGTAACAAGGCTCAACAATTTGTTGCAACAACTCATTCACACTTAATGATCTTTAAAATAGCTTATTTGCCCACAAAAGGAACTGGATTCACTGAAACAGCCACACCTACTCTCCCTTGGAACTAAAATGCATTGAATTTCATTCAATAGGGACTCTTTGATCATGACTAGCATTTCTTACAACTATTATCAGTATAATTACCATATAATGGGACTGTCTCCCCATTTATTGGTAACAAGGCTCAACCTTTTGTTGCTACAACTCATTCACTCTTAATGATCTTGAAAATAGCACGTTTGCCCGTAAAAGGGACTAGATTCACTGAAACAACCACATCTTCCCTCCCTTGGAACTAGGAATGCCTTGAATTTCATTCAACAAAGACTCTTTAATGATGACGAGCATTTCTTACAACTATTTTCGGTATAATTACTGTATAATGGGACCATCTCCCCATTTATTCATAACAAGGCTCAACCTTTTGTTGCAACAACTCATTCACTCTTAATGATCTTGAAAATAGCTTGTTTGCCCACAAAAGAAACTAGATTGAATGAAACAACCACATCTACTCTCCCTTGGAACTAGGAATGCATTGAATTTCATTCAACAAGGACTCTATGACGATGACTAGCATTTCCTACAGGTATTTTTGGTATAATTATTGTATAATAGGACTGTCTCCCCATTTATTCGTAACAAGGCTCAAACTTTTGTTGCAACAACTTAGTCACTCCTAATGACCTTGAAAATAGCTTGTTTGCCCACAAAAGGTACAAAACTCACTAAAATAACCACATCTAGTCTCCCTTGGAGCTACAAATGCATTGAATTTCATTCAGTAAGGACTCTTTGATGATAACTAGCATTTCTTACAAGTATTTTTGGAACAATTACTGTATAACGGGACCATCTTTCCATTTATTCGTAACAATGCTCAACCTTTTGTTGCAACAACTTATTCACTCTTAAGGACTCTCCCTTGGAGCTAGGAATGCATTGAATTTCATTCAACAAGTACTCTTTCATGATAACTAGCATTTCATACAAGTATTTTTGCTATAATTACTGTATAATGGGACCGTCTCCCCATTTATTCATAACAAGGCTCAACCTTTTCTTTCAACAACTCATTCACTCTTAATGATCTTGAAATTAGCTTGTTGGCCCACAAAAAAAACTGGATTCACTGAAAGAACCACACTTACTCTCCCTTGGAACTCGGACTGCATTGAATTTCATTGAATAAGGACTCTTTGAAGACTACTAGTATTTCTTACAAGTATTTTTTGTATAACTATTGTTTAATGGGACCGTCTGCCCATTTATTCGTAGCAAGACTCAACCGTTTGTTGCAACAACTCATTCACTCTTAATGATCTAGAAAATAGCTTGTTGGCCCACAAAAGAAACTCGATTAACTAAAACAACCACACCTACTCTCCCTTGGAACTCAAAATGCATTGAATTTCATTCAACAAGGACTCATTGATGATGACTACCATTTCTTACAAGTATTTTCGGTAGAATTACTGTATAATGGGACCGTCTCCCCATCTATTCGTAACAATGCAAAACCTTTTGTTGCAACAAGTCATTCACTCTTAATGATCTTGAAAATAGCTTGTTGGCCTACAAAAGTAAGTAGATTAACTAAAACAACCACACCTACTCTCCTTTGGAACTAGGAATGCATTGAATTTCATTCAACAAGGACTCTTTGATGATGACTAGCATTTCATACAATTATTTTCATTATAATTACTGTACAATGGGACCATCTCCCCATTTATTCGTAACAAGACTCAACCTTTTGTTGCAACAACTCATTCACACTTAATAATCTTGAAAATAGTTTCTTTGCCCACAAAAGGAATTGGATTCATTGAAACAACCACACCTACTGTCCCTTGGAACTCATAACACATTGAATTTCATTCAACACGGACTCTTTGATGGTGACAAGCATTTCATACAATTATTTTCGTTATAATTACTGAGCAATGGGATGATCTCCCCATTTATTCATAACAAGACTCAACATTTTGTTGCAACAACTCATTCACACTTAATGATCTTGAAAATAGCTTGTTGGCCCACAAAAGGAACAGGATTAAGTGAAACAACCAGACCTACACTCCCTTGGAACTCGAAATACATTGAATTTCATTCAACAAGGACTCTTTGATGATGACTAGAATTTCTTACAAGTATTTTCGGTATAATTACTATATAATGGGACCATCTCCCCATTTATTCGTAACAAGGCTCAACCTTTTGTTGCAATAAGTCATTCACTCTTAATGATCTTGAAAATAGCTTGTTGGCCCACAAAAGTAAATTGATTCACAAAAACAACCTCACCTACTCTCCCTTGGAACTCGGAACACATTGAATTTCTTTTAACAAGGACTCTATGATGATCATTAGCATTTCATACAATTATTTTCGTTATAATTATTGTACAATGGGACTGTCTCCCCATTGCTGTATAGTGGGATCGTTCCCTCATTTAGTCCTAACAAGGCTCCACCTTTTGCTGCAACAACTCATTCACACGTAATGATCTTGGAAATAGCTTCTTTGCCCACAAAAGGAAGTAGATTCATTGAAACAAGCACATATACACTCCCTCGGAATTAGGAATGCATTGAATTTCATTCAACAAGGCCTCTTTGATGATGATTAGCATTTCTTACATGTATTTTCTGTATAATTTCTGTATAATAAGACCTTTTCCCCATTTATTCGTAAGAAGGATCCACCTTTGTTTGCAACAACTCATTCACGCTTATGACTCTTTGATGATGACTAGCTTTTGTTACAAGTATTTTCGGTATAATTATTGTATAATCGGGTCGTTTCCCCATTTATTCCTAATAAGGCTCCACTTTTTGTTGCAACAACTCTTTCACACTTAAGAAGCTTGGAAATAGCTTGTTTTACCACACAAGGAACTATATTCATGGAAACAAGCACGTCATTCAATACAGACTCTTTGATGATGACTAGCATTTTTTACAAGTATTTTCTGTGTAATTGCTGTATAATGGGACCGTTCCCCCATTTATTCGTAACAAGGCCCATGTTTTGTTGCAACAACTCATTGACAGTTAATGATGATGGAAATAGCTTGTTTGCTGACAAAACGAACAAGATTCATCGAAACAACCACATCTACCCTCCCTTGGAACTAGGAATTCATTGAATTTCATTCAACAAGTGCTCTTTGATGATGACTAGCATTTCTCACAGTTATTTTCAGTATAATTACTGTATAATCGGAACGTCTCCCCATTTATTCGTAACAAGGATCTACCTTTTGTTGCAACAACTCTTTCACACTGGAAAAAGCACATCTACACTCTGTTGGAATTTGGAATGCATTGAATTTCATTCAACAAGGAGACTTTGATGATGACTAGCATTTTTACAAGTATTTTCATTATAATTATTGTATAATACGACCGTCTCCCCATTTATTTGTAACAAGGATCAACCTTTTGTTGCAACAACACATTCACACTTAATGAACTTGGGAATAGCATTTTTGCCCCCGAAAGGAATTGGATTCATTAAAACACCCACATCTACCCTCCCTTGGAAATAGGAATGCATTGAAATTCATTCAACAAGAACTCCACGATGATGACTAGCTTTTCTTACAAGTATTTTTGTTATAATTACTTTAGAATTCAACTGTCTCCCCATTTACTCGTAACAAGGCTCCACCTTTTGTTGCAACAACTCATTCACTCTTAATGATCATGAAAATAGCTTCTTTGCCCACAAAAGGAACTAGATTCATTGAAACAACCGCATCTACTCTCCCTTAGAACTAGGAATGCATTGAATTTCATTCAATAAGGACTCTTTGATGATGACTAGCATTTCTGACAAGTATTTTCATTATAATTACCCTATAGTGGGACCCTCTCCCCATTAATTCGTGACAAAACTCGACCTTTTGTTGCAACAACTCCTTCTCACTTAATAATCTTTGGAATAGCTTGTTTGCCCACAAAAAGAACTATATTCATTGGAACAAGCACATCTACACTCCCTTGGAAATAGGAATGCATTGAATTTCTTTCAACAAGGACTCTTTGATCATGACTAGCATTTCTTACAAGTATTTTCGGTATAATTTTTGTATAATGGGACTGTCTCCCCATTTATTCGTAACAAGTATCGACCTTTTCTTGCAACAACTCATTCACACTTAATGATCTTGGAAATAGCTTTTTTGCCCCCAAAAGTAACTATATTCACTGGAACAAGCACATCTACACTCCCTTGGAAATAGGAATGCATTGAATTTCATTCAACAAGGACTCTTTGACCATGACTAGCATTTCTTACAAGTATTTTCAGTATAATTTTTGTATAATGGGACCGTCTCTCCATTCATTTGTAACAAGTATCGACCTTTTGTTGCAACAACTCATTCACACTTAATGATCTTGGAAATAGCTTTTTTGCATACAAAAGTAACCATATTCACTGAAACAAGCACATCTAAACTCTGTTGGAACTTGGAATGCATTGAACTTCATTCAACAAGGAGACTTTCATGATGACTAGCATTTTTTACAAGTATTTTCTGTATAATTGCTGTATAATGGGACCGTTCCTCCATTTATTTGTAACAAGGATCTACCTTTTGTTACAACAACTCATTTACTCTTAAAAATGTTGAAAATAGCTTGTTCGCCCACAAAAGCAACTAGATTCACTAAAACAACCACACCTACTCTCCCTTGGAACTAGGAATACATTGAATTTCATTCAACAAGGAGTTTATAATGATGACTAGCATTTCTTGCAAGGATTTTCAGTATAATTACTGTATCATGGGATCATCTCCCCATTAATTGGTAAAAAGGCTCAGCCTTTTGTTGCAACAACTCATTCACTCATAATGACCTTGAAAATAGCTTATTTGCCCACAAAAGGAACTGGATTCACTGAAACAACCACACTTACTCTCCCCAGGAATTAGCAATGCATTGAATTTCATTCAATAAGGACTCTTTGATCATGACTAGTATTTACAAATATTTTTGGTATAATTACTATATAACAGGACCGTCTCCCCATTTATTCGTAACAAGGCTCAACTTTTTGTTGCAACAACTCATTCACTCTTAATGATCTTGAAAATAGCTTGTGTGCCCACAAAGGGGACTAAATTCACTGAAACAACCACATCTACTCTACCTTTGAACTAGGAATGCATTGAACTTCATTCAACAAGGACTCTTTGATGATAACTAACATTTCATACAAGTATTTTCGGTATAATTATGATATAATGGGACTGTCTCCCTATTTATTCGAAACAAGGCTCAACCTTTTGTTACAACAACTTATTCACTCTTAATGACCTTGAAAATAACTTGTTTGCCCACAAAAGGAACTAGATTCACAGAAGTAACCACATCTAGTCTCCTTTAGAGCTAGGAATGCATTGAATTTCATTGAACAAGGACTCTCTAATGATGTCTAGCATTTCATACAAGTATTTTCGATATAATTACGGTATAATGGGACCGTCTCCCCATTTATTCGTAACAAGGCTCAACCCTTTGGTGCAACAACTCATTCACTCTTAATGACCTTGAAAATAGCTTATTTGCCCACAAAAGGTACTGCATTCACTGAAACAACCACACCTACTCTCCCTTGGAACTAGGAATGCATTGAATTCAATAAGTACTCTTTGATGATGACTAGCATTTTTTACTAGTATTTTTGGTATAATTACGGTATAATAGGACTGTCTCCCCATTTATCCATAACAAGGCCAAACCTTTTGTTGCAACAACTCATTCACTCTTAATGACCTTGAAAAAAGCTTATTTGCCCACAAAAGGAACTGGATTCACTAAGACAACAACATCTACTCTCCATTAGAATTAGCAATGCATTGAATTTCATTCAACAAGAACTCTTTAATGATGACTAGCATTTCTTACAACCATTTTAGGTATAATTGCTGTATAATGGGACCTTCTCCCCATTTATATGTAAAAAGGCTCAACCTTTTAATGATCTTGAAAATAGCTCGTTTGCCCACAAAAGGGACTAGATTCACTGAAACAACCACATATACTCTCCCTTGGAACTACAAATGCATTGAATTTCATTCAACAAGGACTCTTTTGATGATGTCTAGCATTTCATACAAGTATTTTTGGTATAATTACTGTATAATGGGATTATCTCCCCATTTATTCGCAACAAGGCTCAAACTTTCGTTGCAACAACTCATTCACACTTACTCTCCCTTGGAACTAGTAATGCATTGAATTTCATTCAACAAGGACTCTTTGATGATGACTAGCATTTCCTATAAGTATTTTTGGTATAATTACTGTATAATGGTACCGTCTCCCCATTTATCCGTAACAAGACTCAACCTTTTGTTGCAACAACTCATCCACCCTTAATGATCTTTAAAATAGCTTGTTGGCCCATAAAATGATATGGATTAACTAAAACAACCACACCTACTCTCCCTTGGAACTAGGAATGCATTAAATTTCATTCAACATGCACTCTTTGATGATGACTAGCATTTCTTACAAGTATTTTTGTTATAATTACTGTATAACGGGACCGTCAGTCCATTTATTCGTAACAACGCTCAATTTTTTGTTGCAAAAACTCATTCACTCTCAATGATCTTAAAAATAGCTTTTTTGGCCACAAAAGGAACTATATTCATTGAAAAAACCACATATACTCTCCCTTGGAACTAGGAATGCATTGAATTTCATTCAACAAGAAGACTTTGATGATGACTAGCATTTTTTACAAGTATTTTCTGTATAATTGCTGTATAATGGTTCTGTTCCCCCATTTATTCATGACAAGGCTCCACTTTTTGTTGCGACAACTCATTCTGACTTAATGATCTTCAAAATAGCTTGTTTGCCCACAAAAGGAACTAGATTCACTGAAACAAGCACATCTAGTCTCCCTTGGAACAAGGAATGCATTGACTTTCATTCAACAAGGAGTCTTTCATGATGACTAGCATTTTTTACAAGTATTTTTTTTATAATTGTTGTATAATGGAACTGTTCCCCCATTTATTTGTGACAAGGCTCCACCTTTCGTTGCAACAACTCAGTCATGCTTAATGATCTTAAAAATAGATTCACTGAAACAAGCACATTTAATCTCCCTTGGAACCAGGAATGCATTGAATTTCATTCAACAAGGACTCTTTGATGATGACTAGCATTTTTTACAAGTATTTTCTGTATAATTGCTGTTTAATGGGTTCGTTCCCCCATTTATTCGTGACAAGGCTCCACCTGTTGTTGCAACAACCCATTCACACTTAATGATCTTGGAAATAGCTTGTTTGCCCACGAAACAAACTAGATTCACTGAAACAAGCACATCTACACTCCCTTGGAACTAGGAATGCATTGCATTTTAATTCAACAAGGAGTCTTTGATGATGACTAGCATTTTTTGCAAGTATTTGAGGTATAATTGCTATTTAACGGGAACGTTCCCCCATTTATGGGTAACAAGGTTCCACCTTATGTTGCAACAACTCATTCACTCTCAATGATCTTGAAAATAGCTTCTTTGCCTGCAAAAGGAACTACATTCACTGAAACAACCACATCTACTCTCCCTTGGAACTAAGAATGCATTGAATTTCATTCAACAAGGGCTCTATGATGTTGACTAGCATTTCTTATAGGTACTTTTGGTATAATTACTGTATAATTGGACTGTCTCCCAATTTATTCATAACAAGGCTCCAACTATTGTTGCAACAACTCATTCACATTTAATAATCCCGGAAATAGCTTGTTTGCCCACAAAAGGAGCTATATTCACTGAAACAAGCACATCTACACTCTCTTGGAACCTGGAATGCATTCCATTTCATTCAACAGGGAGCCTTTGATGATGACTAGCATTTTGTACAAGTATTTTTGGTATAATTGCTGTTTAATGGGACCGTACCCCCATTTATTTGTAACAAAGCTCCAGGTATTCTTGCAACAACTCATTCACTCTCAATGATCTTGAAAATAGCTTTTTTGCCCACATAACGAACTAGGTTCACTGAAACAACCACATCTACTCTCCCTTGGAACTAGGAATGCATTGAATTTCATCCAACAAGGACTCTTTGATGATGACTAGCATTTCTTACAAGTATTTTCGTTATAATTACTGTATTATGGGACCGTCTCCCCATTTATTCGTGATAGGGCTCCACCATTTATTGCGATAACTCATTCACATTGAATGATCTTCAAAATAGCTTGTTTGCCCAGAGAAGGAACTATATTCACTGAAACAAGCACATCTACACTCCCTTGGAACTACGAATGCATTGCATTTCATTCAACAAGGAGTCTTTGATGATGACTAGCATTTTTCACAACTATTTTCTGTATAATTGCTGTTCAATGGGATCGTTCCTGCATGTATTGGTGACAAGGCTCCACCTGTTGTTGCAACAATCCATTCACACTTAATGATCTTGGAAACAGCTTGTTTGCCCACGAAACAAAGAAGATTCACTGAAAGAAGCACATCTACACTCCCTTGGAACTACGAATGCATTGCATTTCATTCAACAAGGAGTCTTTGATGATGACTAGCATTTTTCACAACTATTTTCTGTATAATTGCTGTTCAATGGGATCATTCCCGCATGTATTGGTGACAAGGCTCCACCTGTTGTTGTAACAATCCATTCACACTTAATGATCTTGGAAACAGCTTGTTTGCCCACAAAACAAAGAAGATTCACTGAAACAAGCACATCTACACTCCCTTGGAACTAGAAATGCATTGCATTTTAATTCGACAAGGAGTCTTTGATGATGAGTAGTATTTTTTGCCTGTATTTTCGGCATAATTGCTGTTAAATGGGATTGTCCCCCCATTCATTTGTAAGAAGGCTCCAAGTTTTGTTGCAATAACTCATTCATGCATAATGATCTCGGAAATAGCTTGTATGCCCCCAAAACGAACTATATTCACTCAAACAAGCACATCTACACTCCCTTGCAAATAGGAATGCATTGCATTTCATCCAAGAAGGAGTCATTGAAGATGACTAGCATTTTGTACAAGTATTTTCGGTATAATTGATGTTTAATGGGACCATCCCCCCATTTATTCGTAACAAGGGATGACCTTTTCTTGCAACAACTCATTCACTCTCAATGATCTTGAAAATAGCTTTTTTGCCAACAAAATGAACTAGATTCATTGAAACAAGCACATCTACACTCCCTTGGATCTAGGAATGCATTGCATTTCATTCAACAAGGAGTCTTTGATGATGACTAGCATTTCATACAAGTATTTTTGGTATAATTATAGTATAATGGGACCGTCTCCCCATTTATTCGTAACAAGGCTCGACCCTTTGGTGCAACAACTCATTCACCCGTAATGACCTGGAAAATAGCTAATTTACCCACAAAAGGTACTGTATTCACTGAAACGACCACACCTACTCTCCCTTGGAACTAAGAATGCATTGAATTTCATTCAACAAGTACTTTTTGATGATGACAAGCATTTCTTACTAGTATTTTCGGTATAATTACGGTATAATGGGACTGTCTCCCCATTTATCCATAACAAGGCTCAACCTTTTGCTGCAACAACTCATTCACTCTTAATGACCTTAAAAATAGCTTATTTGCCCACAAAAGGAACTGGATTCACTGAAACAACGACATCTGCTCTCCCTTGGAATTAGCAATGCATTGAATTTCATTCAACAAGAACTCTTTGATGATGACTAGCATTTCTTACAACTATTTTAGGTATAATTACTGTATAATGGGACCGTCTCCCCATTTATTTGTAACATGACTCAAACTTTTCTTGCAACAACTCATTCACTCTTAATGATCTCGAAAATATCTCGTTTGCCCACAAAAGGGACTAGATTCACTAGAATAACCAAATCTAATCTCCCTTGAAGCTAGGAATGCATTGAATTTCATACAACAAGGACTCTTTCATGATGACTAGCATTTCATACAAGTATTTTCGGTAGTATTACTGTATAATGGGTCCGTCTACCCATTTATTCGTAACAAGGCTCAAACTTTCGTTGCAACATCTCATTCATACTTAATGATCTTGAAAATAGCGTATTTGCCCACAAAAGGAATTGGATTCACCTAAACAACCACACTTACTCTCCCTTGGAACTAGCAATGCATTGAATTTCATTCAACAAGGACTCTTTGACGATGACTAGCATTTCATACAAGTATTTTTGGTATAATTACAGTATAATGGGACCATCTCCCCATTTATTCGTAACAAGGCTCAACTATTTGTTGCAATAACTCATTCACACTTAATGACCTTGAAAATAGCCTATTTGCCCATAAAAAAAAACTGGATTCACAAAAACAACTACAGCTACTCTCCCTTGGAACTAGCAATGCATTGGATTTCATTCAATAAGGACTCTTTGATGATGACTAGCATTTCTTACAAGTATTTTCGGTATAATTACTATATAATGGGATTGTCTCCCCATTTATCTATAATAAGGCTCAAGTTTTTGTCGCAACAACTCATTCACTCTTAATGATCTTTAAAATAGCTTGTTGGCCCACAAAATGATATGAATTCACTGAAACAACCACACCTACTCTCCCTTGGAACTAGGAATGCATTGAATTTCATTCAACAAGGACCCTTTGATGATGTCTAGCATTTCTTACAAGTATTTTTGGTATAATTACTGTATAATGGGACCGTCTGCCCATTTACTAGTAATAGGGCTCAACCTTTTGTTGCCACAAGTCATTCACTCTTAATGACCTTGAAAATAGCTTGTTTGGCCTTAAAAGGAACTAGAGTCTTTGAAATAACTATATCTAGTCTCCCTTGGAGCAAGGAATGCATTCAATTTCATTCAACAAGGACTCTTTGATGATGACTAGCATTTCATACAAGTATTTTTGGTATAATTACTATATAATGGGACTGTCTCCCCATTTATTCATAACAAGGCTCAACCTTTTGTTGCAACAACTCATTCACTCTTAATGACCTTGAAAATAACTTGTTTGACCACAAAAGGAACTAGTGTCACTGAAATAACCACATCTAGTCTCCCTTAGAGTGAGGAATGCATTGAATTTCATTCAACAAGGACTCTTTGATGATGTCTAGCATTTCTTGCAAGTATTTTTGGTATAATTAGTGTATAATGGGACTGTCTCCCCATTTATTTGTAACAAGGCTCAACCTTTTGATGCCACAACTCATTCACACTTAATGATCTTGAAAATAGCTTGTTGGCCCATAAACGGAATAAGATTCACTGAAACAACCACACCTACTCTCCCTTGGAACTAGGAGTGCATTGAATTTCATTTAACAAGGACTCCTTGATGATGACTACCATTTCTTACAAGTATTTTTGGTACAATTATTATACAATGGGACCGTCTCCCCATTTATTCGTAACAGGGCTCAACCTTTTGTTGCAACAACTCATTCACAATTAATGACCTTGAAAATAGCTTGTTTGCCCACAAAAGGAACTAGATTCACTGAAATAACCACATCTAGCCTCCCTTAGAGGTAGGAATGCATTGAATTTCATTCAACCAGGACTCTTTAATGATGACTAGCATTTCATACATACGAGTATTTTCTGTATAATTACTGTATGTTAGGACCATCTCCCCATTTATTCGTAAGAAGGATCGACATTTTGTTGCAACAACTCATTCATTGTTAGTGACCTTGGAAATAGCTTGCTTGCCCATAGAGCAAACTATATTAACTGAGACAACTCATTCACACTTAATGATCTTGAAAATAGCTTATTTGCCCACAAAAGGAGCTGGATTCACTGAAACAACCACACCTACTCTCCCTTTGTACTCGGAATGCTTTGAATTTTATTCAACAAGGACTCTTTGATGATGACTACCATTTGTTACAAGTTTTTTCGATATAACTACTGTATAATGGGACTCTCTCCCCATTTATGGGTAACAAGGCTCAACCTTTTGTTGCAACAACTCATTCACTCTGAATCATCTTGAAAATAGCTTATTGCCCCACAAATGGAACTGGATTCATTGAAACAACCACACCTACTCTCCCTTGGAACTAGCAATGCATTGAATTTCATTCAACAAGGACTCTTTGACGATGACTAGTATTTCTTAAAAGTACTTTTGGTTTAATTATAGTATAATGGGACCATCTCCCCATTTATTTGTAACAAGGCTCAACCTTTCATTCCAACAACTCATTCACACTTCATGATCTTGAAAATAGCTTATTTGCCCACAAAAGGAACTGGATTCATTAAAACAACCACACCTACACACCCTTGCAACTAGGAAAGCATTGAATTTCATTCAACAAGGACTCTTTGATGATGACAAGCATTTCATACAATTATTTTTGTTATAATTACTGTACAATGGGACCATCTCCCCATTTATTCATAACAAGACTCAATCTTTTGTTGCAACAACTCATTCACACTTAATGATCATGAAAATACCTTCTTTGCCCACAAAAGGAATTGGATGAACTGGATTCATTGAAACAACCACACTTATTCTCCCTTGGAACTAGGAATCCATTGAATTTCATTCAACAAGAACTCTTTAAAGATGACTAGCATTTCTTACAAGTATTTTTGGTATAGTTGTTGTATAATGGGTCTGTCTCCCCATTTATTCGTAACAAGACTCAACCTTTTGTTGCAACAACTCATTCACTCTTAATGATCTTGAAAATAGCTTGTTTGCCCACAAAAGGAACTTGATTCACTGTAACAACCACACCTACTCTCCCTTACAACTCGAAATGCATTGAATTTCATTCAACAAGGACTCATTGACGATGACTACCATTTCTTACAAGTATTTTCGGTAGAATTACTGTATAATGGGACCATCTCCCCATCTATTGGTAACAAGGCAAAACCTTTTGTTACAACAAGTCATTCACTCTTAATGATCTTGAAAATAGCTTGTTGGAACTAGGAACGCCTTGAATTTCATTCAACAAGGACTCTTTGATGATGACAAGCATTTCACACAATTATTTTCATTATAATGGGACCATCTCCCCATTTATTTGTAACAAGGCTCAACCTTTCGTTCCAATAACTCATTCACACTTCATGATCTTGAAAATAGCTTATTTGCCCACAAAAGGAACTGTATTCATTGAAACAACCTCATCTACTCTCCGTTGGAACTAGGAATCCATTGAATTTCATTCAACAAGAACTCTTTGAAGATGACCAGCATTTCTTACAAGTATTTTTGGTATAATTACTGTATAATAGGAACACCTCCCCATTTATTCGTAACAAGACTCAACATTTTGTTGCAACAACTCCTTCACTCTTAATGGTCTTGAAAATAGCTTGTTGGCCCACAGAAGAAATAGGATTCACTGAAACAACCACACCTAGTCTCTCTTGGAACTCAGAATGCATTGAATTTCATTCAACAAGGACTCTTTGATGATGACTAGCAATTCTTAGAAGTATTTTCGGTATAATTACTGTGTAGTGGGACTGCCTCCCCATTTATTCGTAACAAGCCTCGACCTTTTGTTGGAACAACTCATTCACACTTAATGATCTTGAAAATAGCTTGTTTGCCCACAAAAGGAACTAGATTCTCTGAAGCAACCACATCTACTCTCCTTTGGAACTAGCAATGCATTGAATTTCATGAAACAAGAACTCTATGATGATGACTAGCATTTCTTACAAGTATTTTTGTTATAATTACTATATAATGGGATGCATTGAACTAGGAACGCATTGAACTTCATTCAACTAGGACTCTTGGATGATGACTAGAATTTCTTATAAATATTTTTGTTATAATTACTTTATAATGGGACTGTCTCCCCATTTATTCGTAACAAAACTTAATCTTTTCTTGCAACAACTCATTCGCACTTAATAATCTTGGAAATAGCTTGTTTGCCCACAAAAGAAACTATATTCACTGGAACAAGCACATCTAGAGTCCCTTGGAACTAGGAATGCATTGAATTTCATTCGACAAGGAGACTTCATTGATGCCTAGCTTTTTTTACAAGTATTTTCGGTATAATTGCTGTATAATTGGACCGTCCCCCCATTTATTCGTGACAAGAGTCCACTTTTTGTTGCAACAACTCATTCACGCTGAATGATTCACTGGAACAAGCACATCCACTCTCCCTTGGAACAAGGGTCCCCCCATAGCTTTTTTTGCCACAAAAAGAACTAGATTCACTAGAACAAGCACATCCACTCTCCCTTGGAACTAGGAATGCATTGAATTTCATTCAACAAGAACTCTTTGATCATGACTAGCATTTCTTACAAGTATTCTTGGTATAATTACTGTATAATGGGACCGTCTGCCCAATTCTTGGTATAACAAGTCTCAACCTTTTGTTGCAACAACTGATTCACACTTAATGACCTTCAAAATAGCTTGTTTGCCCACCAAAGGAACTATATTCATCGAAACAAGCACATCTATAGTAGCTTGGAACTAGGAATGTGTTGAATTTCATTCAACAAGGTGTCCTAGATGATGGCTAGCATTTCTTATATGTATTTTCGGTATAATTACTGTATAATGGGACAGTCTCTCCATTTATTTGAGGCAAGGCTCCACCTTTTGCTGCAACAACTCATTCACACTTCAAGATCTTGGAAATAGCTTGTTTGCCCACAAAAGGAATTATCTTCATGGAAACAAGCACATCTACATTCCCTTTGAACTAAGAGTGCACTGAATTTCATTCAACAAGGAGTCTTTGATGATGACAATCATTTTCTACAAGTATTTTCGGTATAATTACTGTATAATGGGACTGTCTCCCCATTTATTCATAACAACACTCCATGGAACTAGGAATGCATTGAATTTCAATCAACAAGGAGTTTTTGATGATGACTAGCATTCTTTGCAAATATTTTCTCTATAACTGCTGTATAATGGGACCGTTCCTCGATTTACTCGTGACAAGGCTCCACCTATTGTTGGAACAACTCATTCACACTTAATGATCTTGAAAACAGCTTGTTTGCCCACAAAAGGAAATAGATTCACTAAAACAACCACATTTACTCTCCCATTCAACTAGGAATGCATTGAATTTCATTAAATAAGGACTCTATAATGATGACTAGTACTTCCTACAAGTATTTTCGTTATAATTAGTGTATAATGGGAATGTCACCCATTTATTCATAACAAGGCTCCATGTTTTGTTGCAACAACTCATTCACTCTTAATGATCTTGAAAATAGCATGTTTGCCCACAAAAGGAACTAGATTCATTGAAACAACCACATCTACTCTCCCTTCGAACTAGGAATGCATTGAATTTCATAAAAGAAGGACTCTTTGATGATGACTAGTATTTCTTACAAGTATTTTTGGTATAATTACTATATAATGGGACCATCTCCCCTTTTATTTGTGACAAGCCTCGACCTTTTGTTGCAGCAACTCATTCACACTTAATGATCTTAAAAATAGCTTGTTTGCCCACAAAAGGAACAAAATTCACTGAAACAAGCACATCAACTCTCCCTTGGAACTAGGAATGCATTGAACTTCATTCAACAAGGACTCTTTGATGATGACTAGCATTTCTTACAAGTATTCTCAATATAATTACTTTATAATGGGACCATCTCCCCATTTATTTGTAACAAGGGTCCACCTTTTGTTGCAACAACTCATTCACACTGAATTATCCTTAAAATAGCTTATTTTCCTACAAAAGGAACTAGATTCACTAGAACAAGCACATCCACTCTCCCTTGGAACTAGGAATGCATTGAATTTCATTCAACAAGAACTCTTTGATCATGACTAGCATTTCTTACAAGTATTCTCGTTATAATTACTACATAATCGGACCATCTCCCCATTTATTTTTAACAAGGCTCAACCTTTTGTTGCAATAACTCATTCACTCTTAATGATCTTGAAAATAGCTTGTTTGCCCACAAAGGGAATTAGAGTCACTGAAACAACCACATCTACTCTCCCTTGGAACTAAGAATGCATTGAATTTCAATCATGAACCACTCTTTGATGATGACTAGCATTTCTTAAAAGTATTTTCATTATAATTACTGTATAGTGGGACTGTCTACCCATTTATTCATAACAAAACTTGACCTTTTGATGCAACAACTTATTCACACTTAATGATCTTAGAAATAGCTTGTTTGCCCACAAAAGGAACTATATTCAGTGGAACAAGCACATCTACTTTCCCTTGGAACTAGGAATGCATTGAATTTCATTCAATAAGGACTCTTTGAAGATTACTAACATTTCTTACAAGCATTTTCAGTATAATTACTGTATAATAGGATCGTCTCCCCATTTATTCATAACAAGGCTCCACCTTTTGTTGCAACAACTCACTCACACTTAATGATCTTGGAAATAGCTTGTTTGCCCACAAAAAGAACTATATTCACTGATGCAAGCAGATCTACACTTTCGTGGAAATGGGAATATATTGCATTTCATTCAGTAAGGAGTCTTTAATGATGACCAGCATTTTGTCCAAGTATTTTTGGTATAATTCCTCTTTAATGGGACCGTCTCCCCATTTATTCGTAACAAGGCTCCACCTTTTCTTGCAACAACTCATTCACATTGAATGATCTTGGAAATAGCTTCTTTGCGCACAAAAGGAAGTAGATTCACTGAAACAAGCACATCTACTCTCCCTTGGAACCTGGAATGCATTGAATTCCATTCAACAAAAACTCTTTGATGATGACAAGCATTTTTTACAAGTATTTTCTGTATAATTGCTGTTTAATGGGACCGTTCTCCCATTTATTAATGGCAAGGCTCCACTTGTTGTTGCAACAACTCATTCACACTTAATGATCATGGAAATAGCTTATTTGCCCACAAAACGAACTAGATTCATTGAAACAAGTGCATCTACACTCGCTTGGAACTAGGAATGCATTGCATTTCATTCAACAAGGAGTCTTTGATGATGACTAGCATTTTTTGCAAGTATTTTTGGTATAATTGCTGTTTAATGGGACTGTGCCCCCATTTATTCGTAACAAGTCTCCACCTTTTATTGCAACAACTCATTCGCACTTAATGATCTTGGAAATAGCTTATTTGCCCAGAATAGGAAGTAGATTCATCGAAACAAGCACATCTACTCTCCCTTGGAACTAGGAATGCATTGAATTTCATTCAATAAGGACTCTTTGATGATGACTAGCATTTTTCACAAGTATTTTTTGTATAATTGCTCTATAATGGGACTGTTCCATCATTTATTCTTAACAAGGCTCCACTTTTTATTGCAACAACTCATTCGTAATTAATGATCTTGGAAATAACTTCTTTGCCCACAAAAGGAAGTAGATTCACTGAAACAAGCACATCTACTCTCCCTTGGAACCAGGAATGCATTGAATTTCATTCAACAAGGACTCTTTAAAGATGACTAGCATTTCTTCCAAGTATTTTCGTTATAATTACCGTATAATGGGACTGTCTCCCCATTTATTCGTAACAAAACTCCAACTTTTGTTGTAACAACTCATTCACACTTAATGATCTTCAAAATAGCTTGTTTGCCCATAGAAGGAACTAGATTCACTGAAACAAGCACATCTACACTCCTTTGGAACTAGGAATGCATTGCATTTCATTCAACAAGGAGTCTTTAATGATGACTAGCATTTGTCACAACTATTTTCTGTATAATTGCTGTATAATGGGACCGTTCCCCCATTTATTTGTATGAAGGCTCCACCTTTTGTTGCAACAACTCATTCACACTTAATTGTCTAGGAAATAGCTTGTTTGGCGACAAATGGAATTATATTCACTGAAACAAGCACATCTTCACTCCCTTGGAACTAGGAATGCATTGCATTTCATTTAACAAGGAGTCTTTGATGATGACTAGCATTTCTTACAAGTATTTTGGGTATAATTGTTGTATCATGGGACCGTTCCCCCATTTATTCGTAAGAAGGCTCCACCTTTTGTTGCAACAACTCATTCACACTTAATGATCTTGGAAATTGCTTGTTTGGTGACAAAGGGAACTATATTCACTGAAACAACCACATCTACTCTCCCTTGGAACTAGGAATGCATTGAATTTCTTTCAATAATGACTCTTTAATGATGTCTAGCATTTGTTACAAGCATTTTCAGTATAATTACTATATAATCAGACCGTCTCCCCATTTATTCCTAAGACGGCTCCATCTTTTGTTGCAACAACTCTTTCACACTTAATGAACTTGGAAATAGCGTGTTTGCCCGTAAAGGGTACTATATTCACTGAAACAAGCACATCTACACTCCCTTGGAACTAGGAATGCATTGCATTTCCCTCAACAAGGAGTCTTCGATGATCACTAGCATTTTTAACAAGTATTTTCTGTATAATTGCTGTATAATGGGACCATTCCCCAATTTATTTGTTGCAAGGCTCTACCTTTTGTTGCAACAACTCATTCACACTTAATGATCTTAAAAATTGCTTGTTTGCCGACAAAAGGAACAATATTCACTGAAACAAGCACGTCTACAAGTATTTTTGGTATAATTACTGTATAATGTGACCGTCTGCCCATTTATCTGTAACAAGGCTCACCTTTTTGTTGCAACAACTCATTCACTATTAATGATCTTTAAAATAGCTTGTTCGCCCACAAAACAATATGGATTCATTGAAACAGCCACACCAACTCTCCCTTGGAATTAGTAATGCATTGGATTTCATTCAACAAGCACTCTTTGATGATGACTAGCATTTCTTACAACTATTTTTGGTATAATTTCTGTATAATGGGACCGTCTCCCCATTTATCTGTAAGAAGGCTCACCCTTTTGTTGCAACAACTAATTCACTATTAATGATCTTTAAAGTAGCTTGTTGGCCCACAAAACGATATTGATTCACTGAAACAACCACACTTACTCCCCCTCGGAACTAGGAATGCACTGAATTTCATTCAACAAAGACTCTTTGATGATGACTAGCATTTCTTACAACTATTTTTGGAATAATTACCGTATCATGAGACTATCTCCCCATTTATTTGTAACAAGGCTCAACCTTTTGTTGCAATAACTCATTCACTCTTAATGATCTTTAAAATAGCACATTTGCCCATAAAAGGGACTAGATTCACTGAAACAACCACATCTACCCTCCCCTGGAACTAGGAATGCATTGAATTTCATTCAACAAAGACTCTTTCATAATGACTAGCATTTCTTCCAACTATTTTTGGTATAATTATTGTATAATGGCATCGTCTCCCATTTATTCGTAACAAGGCTCAACCTTTTGTTGCAACAACTCATTCACACTTAATCATCCTGAAAATAGCTTATTTGCCCACAAAAGGAACTGGATTCACTGAAACAACCACACCTACTCTACCGTGGAATTAGGAATCCATTGAATTTCGTTCAACAAGGACTCTTTGATGATGACTAGCATTTCTTACAAGTATTTTTGGTATAATTACTGTATAATGGGACTGTCTCCCCATTTATCCATAACAAGGCTCAACTTTTTGTTGCAACAACTCATTCACCCTTAATGATCTTGAAAATAGCTTGTTTGCCCATAAAAGGGACTAGATTAACTGAAACATCCACATCTACTCTCCCTTGGAACTAGGAATGCATTGAATTTCATTCAATAGGGACTCTTTGATGATGACTAGCATTTCATACAAGTATTTTCGGTCTATATAATGGGACTATCTCCCCATTTATTTGTAGCAAGGCTCAACCTTTTGTTGCAACAACTCATTCACTCTTACTGATCTTAAAAATAGCTTTTTTACCCATAAAAGGGACTAGATTCACTGAAACAACCACATCTACTCTCCCATGGAACTATTAATGCATTGAATTTCATTCAACAGGGAGTCTTTGATGATGACTAGCATTTCATACAAGTATTTTTGGTGTAATTACTGTATAATGGGACTATCTCCCCATTTATTTGTAACAATTTTTTACAACTCATTCACACCTAATGATCCTGAAAATAGCTTATTTGCCCACTAAAGGAACTGGATTCATTGAAACAGCCACACCTACTCTCCCTTGGAATTAGCAATGCATTGGATTTCATTCAACAAAGACTCTTTGATGATGACTAGCATTTCTTACAACTATTTTCAGTATAATTAACATATAGTGGGACCGTCTCCCCATTTATTTGTAACAAGGCTCAACCTTTTGTTGCAACAACTCATTGACTCTTAATGATCTTGAAAATAGCACGTTTGCCTATAAAAAGGACTAGATTCACTGAAACAACCAC
This sequence comes from Bruguiera gymnorhiza, assembly GCA_020883675.1. Classification (NCBI taxonomy): domain Eukaryota; kingdom Viridiplantae; phylum Streptophyta; class Magnoliopsida; order Malpighiales; family Rhizophoraceae; genus Bruguiera; species Bruguiera gymnorhiza. Next base: position 159,077 of record JAIRCJ010000093.1, read on the forward strand.
ATCTACCCTCCCTTTGAATTAGCAATGCATTGGATTTCATTCAATAAGGACTCTTTGACAATGACTAGCATTTCTTGCAACTATTTTCAGTATAATTTCTGTATAATGGGACCGTCTTCCCATTTATTCGTAACAAAGCTCAACCTTTTGTTGCAACAACACATTCACTCTTAATGATCTTGAAAATAGCACATTTGCCCATAAAAGGGACTAGATTCACTGAAACAACCACATCTACCCTTCCTTGGAACTAAGAATGCATTGAATTTCATTCAACAAGGACTCTTTGGTGATGACTAGCATTTCATACAAGTATTTTTGGTATAATCACTGTATAATGGGACTGTCTCCCCATTTATTTGTAACAAGGCTCAACAATTTGTTGCAACAACTCACTCACAGTTAATGATCTTGAAAATAGCTTCTTTGCCCACAACAGGAACTGGATTCACTAAACAACCATACCTACTATCCCTTGGAACTACAAAAGCACAAAATTTCATCCAATAAGAACTCTTTAAAGATGACTAGTATTTCATACAAGTATTTTCAGTATAATGGGACCCTCTCCCCATTTAATCATAACGAGGCTCAACCTTTTGTTGAAACAATTCATTCACTCTTAATGATCCTGAAAATAGCTTTTTTGCCCACAAAAGGAACTAGATTCATAGAAACAACCACACCAACTCTCCCGTGGAATTAGGAATGCATTGAATTTCATTCAGCAAGGACTCTTTGATGATGACTAGCATCTCATACAAGTATTTTCGGTATAATTACTTTATAATGGGACCGTCTCCCCATTTATTCCTTAGAAGGCTCAACCTTTTATTGCGATAACTCATTCACTCTTAATGATCTTGAAAATACCTTGTTTGCCCATAAAAGGGGCTAGATTCATTGAAACAACCACATCTACTCTCCCTTGGAACTAGGAATGCATTGAATTTCATTCAACAAGGACTCTTTGATGATGACTATCATTTCTTACATGTATTTTCAGTATAATTACTGTATAATGGGACCGTCTCCCCATTTATCCATAACAAGCCTCAAACTTTTGTTGCAATAACTCATTCACTCTTAATGATCTTTTAAATAGCTTATTTGCCCACAAAAGGAACTGGATTCACTGAAACAACCACACCTACTCTACCTTAGGACTAGAAATGCATTGAATTTCATTCAACAAAGACTCTTTGATGATGACTAAAATTTCTGAAAAGTTGTTTCAGTATAATTACTATATAATGGGACCATCTCCCCATTTATTCGTAACAAGGCTCAACCTTGAAACAAACACATCTATTCAGCCTTGGAATGAATTGAATTTCCTTCAACTAGGACTCTTTGATGATGACTAGCATTTCATAGAAGTATTTTCAGTATAATTACTGTATAGTGGCATCATCTCCCCATTTATTCGTAACATGGCTCGACCTTTTGTTGCAACAACTCATTCACTCTTAATCATCCTGAACATAGCTGATTTGGCCACAAAAGGAACTTGATTCACTGAAGCAACCACACCTACTCTCCCTTGGAGCTAGGAATGCATTGAATTTCATTCAACAAGGACTCTTTGATGATGACTATCATTTCTTACATGTATTTTCAGTATAATTACTGTATAATGGGACCGTCTCCCCATTTATCCATAACAAGCCTCAAACTTTTGTTGCAATAACTCATTCACTCTTAATGATCTTTTAAATAGCTTATTTGCCCACAAAAGGAACTGGATTCACTGAAACAACCACACCTACTCTACCTTAGGACTAGAAATGCATTGAATTTCATTCAACAAAGACTCTTTGATGATGACTAAAATTTCTGAAAAGTTGTTTCAGTATAATTACTATATAATGGGACCATCTCCCCATTTATTCGTAACAAGGCTCAACCTTGAAACAAACACATCTATTCAGCCTTGGAATGAATTGAATTTCCTTCAACTAGGACTCTTTGATGATGACTAGCATTTCATAGAAGTATTTTCAGTATAATTACTGTATAGTGGCATCATCTCCCCATTTATTCGTAACATGGCTCGACCTTTTGTTGCAACAACTCATTCACTCTTAATCATCCTGAACATAGCTGATTTGGCCACAAAAGGAACTTGATTCACTGAAGCAACCACACCAACTCTCCCTTGGAGCTAGGAATGCATTGAATTTCATTCAACAAGTAATCTTTGATGATGACTAGCTTTTCATGCAAGTATTTTTAGTATAATTACTCTATAATGGGATCGTCTCCCCATTTAGTTGTAACAAGGCTCAACCTTTTGTTACAACAACTCATTCACACTTACTAATCTTGAAGATAGCTTGTTGGACCACGAAAGGAACTTGATTCACTGAAACAACCACACCATTCATCCCGTGGAACTAGCAATGCATTGAATTTCATTCAACAAGGACTCTTTGATGATGACTTGTGTTTCCTACGAGTATTTTCAGTATAATTATTGTATAATGGGACTCTTTGATGATGACTAGCATTTCATATAAGTATTTTCAGTATAATTACTATATAATGGGACTGTGACCCTATTTATCCGTAACAAGGTTTAACCTTTTGTTGCAACAACTCATTCACACTTAATGATCTTTAAAATAGCTTATTTGCCCAAAAAAGGAACTGCATTCATTGAAACAACCGCACATACTCTCCCTTGGAATTAGCAAAGCATTGAATTTCTGTAAACAAGAACTCTTTGATGATGACTAGCATTTCTTACAACTATTTTTGGTATAATTACTGTATATTGGGACCGTCTACCCATTTATTCCTAACAAGGCTAATCCTTTTCTTGCAACAACTCATTCACTCTTAATAATTTTGAAAATAGCTCGTAGGCCCACAGAAGGGACTAGATTCACTAGAATAACCACATCTAGTTTCCCATAGAGCTAGTCTCTTATGGAGCTAGGAACGCATTGAATTTCATTCAACAAGGACCTTTTCATGATGACTAGTATTTCATATAAGTATTTTCAGTATAATTGTTGTATAACGGGACTGTCTCCCCATTTATTCATAACAAGGCTAAACCTTTTGTTGTGACAACTCATTCACTCTTAATGTCCTTAAAAATTGCTTGGTTGCCCATAAAAGGAACTAGATTCATTGAGTAACAACATTTAGTCTCCCTTGGAGCTAGGTATGCATTAAATTTCATTCAACAAGGACTCTTTGATGATGACTAGCATTTCATACAAGTATTTTCAGTATAATTACGGTATAATGGGACCGTCTCCCCCTTTATTTGTAACAACGCTCAACCCTTTGTGGCAACAACTCATTCACTCTGAATGACCTTGAAAATAGCTTATTTGCCCCCAAAAGGAATTGGATTCACTGAAACAACCTCACCTACTCACCCTTGAAATTAGTCATGCATTCAATTTCATTCAACAAGGACTCTTTGATGATGACTAGCATTTCATGTAAGTATTTTGGGTATAATTACTATATAATGGGACCGTGTCCCTATTTCTCCGTAACAAGGCTTAACCTTTTGTTGCAATAACTCATTCACTCTTAATGATCTTTAAACTAGCTTGTTGGCCCATAAAACGATATGAATTCACTAAAACAACCACACCTACTCTCCCTTGAACTAGGAATGCATTGAATTTCTTTCAACAAGGACTCTTTGAAGATGATTAGCATTTCTTACAAATATTTTCTGTATAATTACTGTATAATGTGACTGTCACCCCATTTATTCGTAACAAGGCTCAACCTTTTCTTGCAACAACTCATTCACTTTTAATGATCTTGAAAATAACTTCTCTGCCCATAAAAGGGACTAGATTCATTGAACAACCACAACTACGCTCCCTTAGAACTAGGAATGCTTTGAATTTCATTTAACAAGGACTCTTTGATGTTCACTAGCATTTCAAGCAAGTATTTTTGGTATAATTATTGTAAAATGGGACCGTTTCCCCATTTATTCGTAACAAAGCTTAAACTTTTATTGCAACAACTCATTCACTCTTAATGATCTTGAAAATAGCTTGTTTGCCCGTAAAAGGGACTAGATTCACTGAAACAATGACATCTACTCTCCCTTGGAACTAGGAATGCATTGAATTTCATTTAACAAGGACTCTTTGATGATGACTAGCATTTCTTACAACTATTTTTGGTACAATTACTGTATAATGAGACCGTCTCCCCATTTATCTGTGACAAGGCTCAACCTTTTGTTGCAACAACTCATTCACTATTAATGATCTCTGAAATAGCTTGTTGGCCCACAAAATGATATGGATTCACTGAAACAACCACACTTACTCTCCCTTGGAATTAGGAATGCATTGAATTTCATTCAACAAGGACTCTTTGATGATGACTAGCATTTCTTACAAGTATTTTTAGTATAATTACTGTATAATGGCACCGTCTCCCCATTTATTTGTAACAAGGCTCAACCTTTTGTTGCAATAATGCATTCACTCTTAATGATCTTTAAAATAGATTGTTGGCCCACAAAACGATAAGGATTCACTGAAACAACCACACCTACTCTCCCTTGGAACTAGGAATGCATTGAATTTCATTCAACAAGGACTCTTTGACGATGACTAGCATTTCTTACAACTATTTTCAGTATAATTACTGAAAATAGGAATGCATTGAATTTCATTCAACAAGTAATCTTTGATGATGACTAGCTTTCCATGCAAGTATTTTTAGTATAATTACTGTATAATGGGATCGTCTCCCCATTTAGTCGTAACAAGGCTCAACCTTTTGTTAGAACAACTCATTCACACTTACTAATCTTGAAGATAGCTTGTTGGCCCACAAAAGGAACTTGGTTCACTAAAACAACCACATCTACCATCTCGTGGAACTAGCAATCCATTAAATTTCGTTCAACAAGAACTCTTTGATGATGACTTGCATTTCCTATAAGTATTTTCAGTATAATTACTATATAATGGGACTCTTTGATGATGACTAGCATTTCATATAAGTATTTTCGGTATAATTACTATATAATGGGACTGTGACCCCATTTATCTGTAACAAGGTTCAACCTTTTGTTGTAACAACTCATTCACACTTAATGGTCTTTAAAATAGCTTATTTGCCCAGAAAAGGAACTGCATTCATTGAAACAACTGCACATACTCTCCCTTGCAATTAGCAATGCATTGAATTTCTTTCAACAAGAACTCTTTGATGATCACTAGCTTTTCTTACAACTATTTTCGGTATAATTACTGTATCATGGGACTGTCTCCCCATTTATCCGTAACAAGGCTCAACCTTTTGTTGCAACAACTCAATCACTATTAATCATCTCTAAAATAGCTCGTTGGCCCACAAAACGATATGGATTCACTGAAACAACCACACTTACTCTCCCTTGGAACTAGGAATGCATTGAATTTCATTCAACAAGGACTCTTTGAAAATCACTAGCATTTCTTTCAACTATTTTCGGTATAATTACTGTATAATGGGACTGTCTCCCCATTTATTTGTAACAAGGCTCAACCTTTTGTTGCAACAACTCATTCACTCTTAATGACCTTGAAAATAGCTTGTTGGCCCACAAAAGGAACTGGATTCACGGAAACAACCATACCTACTCTCCCTTGGTACTTGGAATGCATAGAATTTTATTCAACAAGGACTCTTTGATGATGACTAGCATTTCTTACAAGTGTTTTCGGTACAATTTATATGTAATGGGACTGTCTCTCCATTTATTTGTAACAATGCTCAACCTTTTGTTGCAACAACTTATTCACTTTTAACGACCTTGAAAATAGCTTGTTTGCCCACAAAAGGAACTAGATTCACTAAAATAACCACATCTTGTCTCCCTTAGAGCTAGGAATGCATTGAATTTCATTTAATGACTAGCATTTCATACAAGTATTTTCTATATAATTATAGTATAATGGGATGATCTCCCCATTAATTCGTAACAAGGCTCAACATCTTGTTGCAACGACTCATTCACTCTGAATGACCTTGGAAATAGCTTGTTTGCCCACAAAGGGAACTAAATTAACCGATATAACCATATCTAATCTCCCTTGGAGCTAGGAATGGATTGAATTTCATTCAACAAGGACTCTTTGATGATGACTAGCATTTCATACAAGTATTTTTGGTATAATTGTTGTATAACGGGACCGTCTCCCCATTTATTCGTAATAAGGCTCAACATTTTCTTGCAACAACTCATTCACACTTAATGATCTTGAAAATAGCTTATTTGCCAACAAAAGGAGCTGGATTCACTGAAACAACCACACCTACTCTCCCTTGGTACTCGGAATGCATTGAATTTCTTTCATGAAGGACTCTTTGATGATGACTAGCATTTCATACAAGTATTTTTGGTATAATTACTGTATCACGGGTCCATCTCCCCATTTACATAGCAAGGTTCAAACGTTTCTTGCAACAACTCATTCACACTTAATGATGTTTAAAATAGCTTATTTGCCCACAAAAGGAGCTGGATTCACTCAAACAACCACACCTACTCTCCCTTGGTACTTGGAATGCATTGAATTTCATTCATCATGGACTTTTTGATGATGACTAGCATTTCATATAAGTATTTTTGGTATAATTACTGTATAATGGGACTGTGACCCCATTTATCTGTAACAAGGTTCAACCTTTTGTTGCAACAACTCATTCACACTTAATGATTTTGAAAATAGCTTATTGGCCCACAGAAGGAACTGGATTCACTGAAACAACCACACCTACTCTCCTTTGGAACTAGCAATGCATTGAATTTTATTCAATAAGGACTCTTAGATGATGACTAGCATTTCTTACAAGTATTTTCGGTGTAATTACTGTATAATGGGGCCATCTCCCAATTTATTCATAACAAGGCACAACCTTTTGTTGCAAAAACTCATTCACTCTTAATGATCTTGAAAATAGCTTGTTGGCCCACAAAAGGTGCTGGATTCACTGAAACAACCACACCTACTCTCCCTCAGAACTAGGAATGCATTGAATTTCATTCAACAAGGACTCTTTGATGATGTCTAGCATTTCTTACAAGTATTTTCGGTATAATTACTGTATAATGGGATTGTCTCCCCATTTACTTGTAACAAGGCTCAACCTTTTGTTGCCACAACTCATTCACTCTTAATGACCTTGAAAAGAGTTTGTTTGGCCACAAAAGAAACTAGTGTCACTAAAATATCCGCATCTAGTCTCCCTTGGAGGGAGGAATGCATGGAATTTCCTTCAACAAGGAGTCTTTGATGATTACTAGCATTTTTTACAAGTATTTTCAGTATAATGGTTGTATAATGGGACCGTCCCCCCATTTATTCGTAACATGGCTCCACCTTTTGTTACAATAACTCATTCACTCTTAATGATCTTGAAAATAGCTTGTTTGCCCCCAAAAGGAACTTGATTCACTAAAACAACCACATCTACTCTCCCTTGGAACTAGGAATACATTGAATTTCATTCAATGAGGACAGTTTGACGATGACTAGCCTTTCTTACAAGTATTTTTGGTATAATTATTGTATAATGGGGCCATCTCCCCATTTATTTGTAACAAGGCTCACCCTTTTGTTACAACAACTCATTCACACTTAATGATCTTGAAAAGAGCTTGTTTGCCCACAAAAGGAACTTAATTCACTGATTGATGATGACTAGGTTTTCTTACTAGTATTTTCCTTATACTTACAGTATAATGGGACCGTCCCCACAATTATTTGTAACAAGGCTCCACCTTTTAGTGCAACAACTCATTCTCTCTCAATGATCTTGGAAATAGCTTGTTTGCCTAGAAAAGGAACTATATGCATTGGAACAAGCACATCTACACCCCCTTGGAACTAGGAATGCGTTGAATTTCATTCAACAAGGAGTCTTTGATGATGACTAGCATTTTTTACAAGTATTTTCTCTATAATTACTATAGAATGGGACCCGCTCCCCCTTTTAATCGTGACAAGGCTCCACCTATTGTTGCAGTAACTCGTTCACACATAATGATCTTGGAAATAGCTTATTTTCCCACAAGAGGAACTATATTCACTAAAACAACCACATCTACTGTCCCTTGGAACTAGGAATGCATTGAATTTCATTCAACAAGGACTTTTTGATGATGACCAGCATTTTTGACAACTATTTTCGATATAATTACTGTATAATGGGACTGTCTCCTCATTTATTTGTAACAAGGCTCCACCTTTTGTTGCAACAACTCATTCACACTTAATGATCTTGGAAATAGCTTCTTTGCCCACAAAGAAGACCATATTCACTAAAACAAACACATATGCACTCTCTTGAAACCAGGAATGCGTTGAATTTCATTCAACAAGGAGTCTTTGATGATGACTAGCTTTTTTTACAAGTATTTTCTCTATCATTCCTGTATAATGGGACCGTTCCCCCTTTTATTCGTAACAAGGCTCCACCTATTGTTGCAATAACTCATTCACACATAATGATCTTGGAAATAGCTTGTTTGCCCACAAGAGGAACTATATTCATTGAAATAACCACATCAACTCTCCCTTAGAACTAGGAATGGATTGAATTTCATTCAACAAGGAGTCTTTGATGATAATTAACATTTGTTACAAGTATTTTTTGTATAATTGCTGTATAATGGGACCGTTCCCCCATTTATTCGTGACAAGGCTCAACCTTTTGTTGCAACAACTCATTCACACTTAATGAACTTGTAAATAGCTTGTTTGCCCACAAAAGGAAGTAGATTCACTGAAATGAGCACATCTACTCTCCATTGGAACTAGGAATGCATTGAATATCATTCAACAAGGAGTCTTTGAAGATGACTAACATTTTTTACAAGTCTTTGATGATGACTAGCATTTCTTATATGTATTTTCGTTATAATAACTGTATAATGGGACCGTCTCGCCATTTATTCTTCACAAGGCTCAACCTTTTGTTGCAACTACTCATTCACACTTAATGATCTTGGAAACAACTTATTTTCCCACAAAAGGAAGTATATTCACTGACACAAGCACATCTACTCTCCCTTGGAACTAGAAATGAGTTAAATCTCATTCAACAATGACTCATTGATGTTGACTAGCATTTCTTACAAGTATTTTGGTTATAATTACTGTATAATGGCACCGTCTGCCCATTTATTCATAACAAGGCTCAAACTTTTGTTGCAACAACTCATTCACACTTAAAGATCTTGGAAACAACTTCTTTGCACTCAAAAGGAAGTCGATTCATGGTCACAAGCACATCAACTCTCTCTTGCAACTAGGAATGTGTTGAATTTCATTCAACAAGGACTCTTTGATGATGACTAGCATTTCTTACAAGTATTTTTGTTATAATAGTCTGTAATGGGACCGTCTCCGCATTCATTTGTAACAAGGCTTAACCTTTTGTTGCAACAAATCTCCCGCAAAAGGAACTATATTCACTGGAACAAGCACATCTACAATGCCTTGGAACTAGGAACACTTTGAATATCATTCAAGAAGGAGTCTTCGATGATGGCTAGCATTTTTTGCAGGAATTTTCTGTATAATTGCTGTATAATGGGACCATTCCCCCATTTATTCATGACAAGGCTCCACCTTTTGTTGGAGCAACTCATTCACACTTAATGATCTTGGAATCAGCTTGTTTGCCCACAAAAAGAACAAGATTCAATGAAACTAGCACATCTACTCTCCCTTGGAACTAGCAATGCATTGAATTTCATTCAACAAGGACTCTTTGATGATGACTAGCATTTCTTACAAGTATTTTCATTATAATAATTGTATAATTGGACCGTCTCCCCATTTATTCATAACAAGGCACAACCTTTTGTTGCAACAACTCATTCACACTTAATGATCTTGGAATTAGCTTGTTTGCCCGCAAAAGGAGCTATATTCACTGGAACAAGCACATCTACACTGCCTTGGTACTAGGAATGCAATGAATGTCATTCAACAAGGAGTCTTTAATGATGACTAGCATTTTTTACAAGTATTTTCTGTATAATTGCTGTATAATGGGAACATTCCCACATTTATTCGTTACAAGGCTGCACCTTTTGTTTCCCCCATTTATTCGTGACAAAGCTCCACCTTTTGTTGGAACAACTCATTCACACTTAATTATCTCGGAAATAGCTTGTTTGTCCACAAAAGGAACTAGATTCTCTGAAACACGCACATCTACTCACCCTTGGAACTAGGAATGCATTAAATGTCATTCAACAAGGACTCTTTGATGATGACTAGCATTTCTTATAGGTATTTTCATTATAATAATTATATAATGGGACCGTCTCCCCATTCATTTGTAACAAGGCTCAACCTTTTGCTGCAACAACTCATTCACACTTAATGATCTTGGAATTAGCTTGTTTGCCTACAAAAGGAACTATATTCATTGGAACAAGCACATCTACACTGCCTTGGAACTAGGAATGCATTGAATATCATTCAACAAGGAGTCTTTGATGATGACTAGCTTTTTTTACAAGTATTTTCTATATAATTGCTGTATAATGGGACCATTCCTCCATTTATTCGTGATGAGGCTGCACATTTTGTTGCAACAACTCATTCACACTTAATGATATTTGAAATAACTTCTTTGCCCACAAAACGAATTAGATTCACAGAAACAAGCACATTTACTGTCCCTTAGAACTAGGAATGCATTGAATATCATTCAACAAGGACTGTTTGATGATCACTAGCATTTCTTACACGTATTTTCATTATAATTACTGTATAATGGCACAGTCTCCCTATTTATTCGTAACAAGACCCAACCTTTTGTTGCAACAACTCATTCACACAAAATGATTTTGGAACTAGCTTGTTTGCCCGCAAAAGGAACTATATTCACTAGAACAACCACATCTACACTCTCTCGGAACTAAGAATGTATTGAATTTCATTCAACAAGGAGTCTTTGACAATGACTAGCATTTTTTGCAAGAATTTTCTGTATAATTGCTGTATAATGGGACCGTTCCCCCATTTATTCCTGACAATGCTCCACCTTTTGTTGGAACAACACATTCACACTTAATGATCTTGGAAATAGCTTGTTTGTCCCCAAAGGAACTATATTCACTGGAATGAGCACATCTACGCTGCCTTGGAACTAGGAATGCGATGAATATCATTCAACAAGGAGACTTTGACAATATCTAGCATTTTTCACTAGAATTTTCTGTATAATTGCAGTATAATGGGGCCGTTCACCCATTTATTCATGACAAGACTCCACCTTTTGTCGGAACAACTCATTCACACTTAATGATCTTGGAAATAGCTTGTTTGCCCACAAAAGGAACTAGATTCACCGAAACAAGCACATCCACTCTCCCTTGGAACTAGGAATGTATTGAATTTCATCCAACAAGGACTCTTTCATGATGTCTAGCATTTTTTACAAGTATTTTCATTATAATAACTGTATAATGTGACCATATTCCCATTTACTCGTAACAAGGCTCAACCTTTTGTTGCAACAACTCATTCACACTTAATGATCTTGAAAATAGCTTGCTGGCGCACAAAAGGAACTAGAACAACCACAACTACTCTCCCTTGGAATTAGCAATGAATTGAATTTCATTTAACAAGGACTCTTAGACGTGCTTGTTTCAGTGAATATAGTTCCTTTTGTGGGAAAACAAGCCATTTCTAAGATCATTAAGTGTGAGTGAGTTATTGCAACAAAAGGTGGAGCTGTGCTACAAATAAATGGGAAGATGGTCCCATTATACAGTAATTATACCGAAAAAAAACTTTAAGAAATGCTAGTCACCTTCAAAGAGTCCTTGTTGAATGAAATTCAATGCATTCCCAGTTGTGGGCAAACAAGCTATTCCCAAGATCATTAAGTGTGAATAAGTTGTTGCAACAAAAGGTGGAGCCTTGTTACCAATAAATGAGGGAACGGTCCCATTATACAACAATTATATAGAAAATACTTGTGAAAAATGGTAGTCATATCATCAAAGACTCCTTGTTGAATGAAATGCAATGCTTACCTACTTCCAAGGGAGTGTAGATGTGCTTGTTTCAGTGAATCTAGTTTGTTTTGTGGGCAAACAAGCTATTTTCAAGATCATTAAGAGTGAATGAGTAGTTGCAATAAAAGCTGGAGCCTTGTTATGAATAAATGGTGGAACGGTCCTATTATACAGCAATTATACAGAAAATACTTGTGAAAAATGCTAGTCATCATCAAAGAGTCCTTATTGAATGAAATGCAATGCATTCCTAGTTCCAAGGGAGTGTAGATCTGCTTGTTTCAATGAATATAGTTTCTTTTGTGGGAAAANAAAATGGGGAGACTAGCTTTTTTGATAAGATTTATGTATAATTTCATTCATAATGGGACCACAAGGAACAAGATTCACTGACAACCACATCTACTCTCCCTATGTATTGAATTTCATTTAACAAGGAATCTTTGTCATGATGACTAGCATTTGTTACAATTGTTTTCATTATAATAACTGTATAGGTGCGGATCATCTCCCCATTTATTCGTAACAAGGCTCAACCTGTTGCTATGACAACTCATTCACACTTAATGATCTTGGAAATAGGTTTGTTTTGCCCATAAAAGGAACTATATTCTCACTGAAACAACCACATCTACACTCCCTTGGAACTAGGACTGCATTGAATTTTCATTCCACAAGGAGTCTTTGATGAGCACTAGCATTTTTTACAAGTATTTTTGATGTAATTGCTGTATAATGGGACCGTCCCCATTTATTTGTAACAAGGCTCCACCTTTTGTTGCAACAACTCATTCACTCTCAATGACCATGAAAATAGTTTGTTTGTCCCCAAAAGGAACTAGATTCCCTGAAACATTCAGATCTACTCTCCTTGGAAATAGGAATGCATTGAATTTCATTCAATAAGGACTCTATGATGATGACTAGCATTTTTTACAAGTATTTTCGGTTATGATTACTGTATAATGGGACTGTCTCGCCATTTATTTTTTTACAAGGCTCCACCTTTTTTGTGACAACACATTCACTCTTAATGATCTTAGATATAGCTTCTTTGCCCATAAAAGGAACTAGATTCACCGAAACAGGCACATCTACTCTCTTTTGGAACTAGGAATGCATTGAATTTCATTCAAAAGGACTCTCTGATGATGACTAGCATTTCTTACAGGTATTTTTGGTATAATTACTATATAATGGGTCTGTCTCCCTATTTATTCATAACATGGCTCCACCTTTTGTTGCAACAACTCACTCACACTTAATGATCTTGGAAATAGCTTGTTTTTGCACAAAAGGAACTATATTCACTGAAGAAGCACATCTATACTCCCTTGGAACTAGGAATGCATTGAATTTCATTCAACAAGGACTCTTTGATGACGACTAGCATTTCCTACCAAGTATTTTCTGTATAGTTACTATATAATGGGACTATCTCCTCATTTATTCCTAACAAAGCTCCACCTTTTGTTGCAACAGCTGTGTCACACTTAATGAAATAGGTTGTTTGCCCACAAAAGGAACTAGATTCACTTAAACAACCACATCTACTCTCCCTTGGAACTAGGAATGCATTGAATTTCATTCAACAAGGACTCTTTGATGATGATTAGTATTCTTACAAGTATTTTCGGTATAAGTACTGTATAATGGGACTGTCTCCCCATTTATTTGTAACAGGGCTCCACCCTTTGTTGCAACAACTCTCTCACACTTAATGATCTTGGAAATAGCTTGTTTGCCCACAAAAAGACCTATATTCACTGGAACAACCACATCTACTCTCCCTTGGAACTATGATTGCATTGCATTTCATTCAACACGGACTCTTTGATACTGACTGGCATTTCTTACAACTATTTCTGGTATAATTACTGTATAATGAGACCGTCTCCCCTTGTATTCGTAACAAGGCTCCACCTTTTGTTGCAACAATTGATTCACACTTAATGATCTTGAAAATAGCTTGTTTGCCCACAAAAGGAACTATATTCACTCAAAGAAGCACATGTACACTCCCTTGGAACTAGGAATGTGTTGAATTTCTTTCAACAAGGTGTATTGGATGTTCTCTAGCATTTCTTATAAGTATTTTGGTATAATTACTGTAAAATGATGTTGGAAATAGCTTGTTTGCCCACAAAAGGAACTATCTTCACTGAAACAAACTCATCTACATACCTTTGGAACAAGGAATGCATTGAATTTCATTCAACAAGGAGTCTTTGATGATGACTAACATTTTTTACAAGTATTTTCTGTATAATTGCTGTAAAATGGGACTATTTCCCCATTTATTCAGAATAAGGCTCGACCTTTTACTACAACAACTCATTCATAGTTAATGATCTTGAAACTAGCTTGTCTGTCCACAAAGGAACTATAATCACTAAGAAAATCACATCTACACTCCCTTAAAACTAGGAATGCATTGAATTTCATTCAACAAGGAGTCTTTGATGATGACTAGCATTTTTTACAAGTATTTTCTGTATAATTGCTGTATAATGTTATTGTCCCCCCATTTATTCGTAACAAGGCTCCACCCCTTTGTTGGAACACGTCATTCACTATGAATGATCTTGAAAATAACTTGTTTGGCCGCAAAAGAAACTGGATTCACTGAAACAAGCACATCTACTCTCCCTTGGAACGAGGAATGAATTGGATTTCATTCAACAAGGACTCTTTGATGATGACTAGCATCTCGTACAAGTATTTTCGGTATAATTACTGTATAATAGGACTGTCTCCCCATTTATTTTTAACAAGGCTCCACTTTTTGTTGCAACAACTCATTCACACTTAATGATCTTGGAAATAGCTTGTTTGCCCACAAAAGGAACTATATTAACTGAAACAAGCACATCTACACTCCCTTGCAACTAGGAAACTAGGAATGCATTCAATTTCATTCAACAAGGAGTTTTGATGATGACCAACATTTTTTATAATTATTTTCTACATAATCGCTGTGTAATGGGACCGTTCCCCCATTCATTTGTAACAAGGCTCCAAATTTTGTTGCAACAACTCATTCATACTTAATGATCATGGAAATCGCTTGTTTGCCCACAAAACAAACTAGATTCACTGAAACAACCACATCTACTCTCCCTTGGAACTAAGAATGCATAGAATTTCATTCAACAAGGACTCTTTGATGATGACTAGCATTTTTTTCAAGTATAATGGGGCCATTCCCACATTTATTTGTAACAAAGCTCCACCTTTTGTTGCAACAACTCATTCACGCTTAATGATCTTTGAAATAGCTTGTTTGCTAACGAAAGGAACTATATTCACTAAAACAAGCACATCTACTCTCGCCATTTCTTCCAACAAGGTGTATTGGATGATCTCTACCATTTCTTATAAGTATTTTTGGTATAATTACTGTATAATGGGACCGTCTCACCATTTATTTGTAACAAGGCTCTACCTTTTGTTGCGACAACTCTTTCACACTTAATGATCTTATAAATAGCTTGTTTGCCTGCAAAAGGAACTATATTCACTGAAACAACCACATCTACTCTCCCTTGGAACTAGAAACACATTGAATTTCATTCAACAAGGACTTTTTGATGATGACTACCATTTCTTACAAGCAGTTTCAGTATAATTAGCATATTATGGGAACATCTTACTATTTATTCGTAACAAGGCTCCACCTTTTGTTACAACAACTCATTCACACTTAATGATCTTGGAAATAGCTTGTTTGCCCACAAAAGGAACTAGATTCACTGAAAAAACCACATCTACTCCCCCTTGGAACTGGGAATGCATTGAATTTCATTCAACAAGGACTCTTTGATGACGACTAGCATTTCTTACAAGTATTTTCAGTATAATTACTGTATAATGGGACTGTCTCCCCATTTTTTTGTAACCAGGCACCACCATTTCTTGGAAATAGCTTGTTTGGCCACAAAAGGAACTAGATTCACTAAAATAGCCACATCTACTCTCCCTTAGAACTAAGAATGCATTGAATTTCATTCAACATGGACACTTTCATGATGACAAGCATTTTTTACCAGTATTTTCTGTATAATTACTGTATAATGGAACCATTCCCCCATTTATTCGTGACAAGGCTCCACCTTTTGTTGCAATAACTCATTCACACTTAATGATCTTGGAAATAGTTTGTTTGCCCACAAAAGGAACTAGATTCACATAAAAAAGCACATCTACTCACTCTTGGAACTAAGAATGCGTTGAATTTCATTCAGCAAGGACTCTTTGATGAGGACTAGCATTTCTTATAGGTATTTTCGGTACAATTACAGTATAATGGGACCGTCTCCCAACTTATTCGTAACAAGGCTCCACCGTTTGATTCAACAACTCACTCACACTTAACGTTCTTGGGAATAGCTTGTTTTCCCACAAAAGGAACTATATTCACTGAAACAAGCACATCTGCACTCCCTTAGAACTAGGAATGCATTGAATTTCATTCAACAAGCACACTTTGAAGATGACTAGCATTTTTTACAAGTATTTTTTGTATAATTGTTGTTTAATGGGACCGTTCCCCCATTTATTAGTCACAAGGCTCCACCTGTAATTGCAACAACTCATTCACACTTAATGATCTTGGAATTAGCTTGTTTGCCTACAAAAGGAACTAGATTCACAGAAAAAAGCACATATACTCTCTCTTGGAACTAAGAATGCGTTGAATTTCATTCAACAAGGACTCTTTGATGAGGACTAGCATTTCTTACAGGTATTTTCGGTACACTTACAGTATAATGGGACTTTCTCCCCATTTATTCGTAACAAGGCTCCATCATTTGATGCATCAACTCACTCACACTTAATGATCTTGGGAATAGCTTGTTTTCCCACAAAAGGAACTATATTAACTAAAACAAGCACATCTATACTCCCTTGGAACTAGGAATGCATTGAATTTCATTCAACAAGCCCACCTTGATGATGACTTGCATTTTTGACAAGTATTTTATGTATAATTGCTGTTTAATGGGACCATTCCCCCATTTATTAGACAACGCTCCACCTGTAGTTGCAACAACTCATTCACACTTAATGATCTTGGAAATAGCTTGTTTGCCTACAAAAGGAACTAGATTCACAGAAAAAAGCACATCTACTCACTCTTGGAACTAAGAATGCGTTGAATTTCATTCAGCAAGGACTCTTTGATGAGGACTAGCATTTCTTATAGGTATTTTCGGTACAATTACAGTATAATGGGACCGTCTCCCAACTTATTCGTAACAAGGCTCCACCGTTTGATTCAACAACTCACTCACACTTAACGTTCTTGGGAATAGCTTGTTTTCCCACAAAAGGAACTATATTCACTGAAACAAGCACATCTGCACTCCCTTAGAACTAGGAATGCATTGAATTTCATTCAACAAGCACACTTTGAAGATGACTAGCATTTTTTACAAGTATTTTTTGTATAATTGTTGTTTAATGGGACCGTTCCCCCATTTATTAGTCACAAGGCTCCACCTGTAATTGCAACAACTCATTCACACTTAATGATCTTGGAATTAGCTTGTTTGCCTACAAAAGGAACTAGATTCACAGAAAAAAGCACATATACTCTCTCTTGGAACTAAGAATGCGTTGAATTTCATTCAACAAGGACTCTTTGATGAGGACTAGCATTTCTTACAGGTATTTTCGGTACACTTACAGTATAATGGGACTTTCTCCCCATTTATTCGTAACAAGGCTCCATCATTTGATGCATCAACTCACTCACACTTAATGATCTTGGGAATAGCTTGTTTTCCCACAAAAGGAACTATATTAACTAAAACAAGCACATCTATACTCCCTTGGAACTAGGAATGCATTGAATTTCATTCAACAAGCCCACCTTGATGATGACTTGCATTTTTGACAAGTATTTTATGTATAATTGCTGTTTAATGGGACCATTCCCCCATTTATTAGACAACGCTCCACCTGTAGTTGCAACAACTCATTCACACTTAATGATCTTGGAAATAGCTTGTTTGCCTACAAAAGGAACTAGATTCACAGAAAAAAGCACATCTACTCACTCTTGGAACTAAGAATGCGTTGAATTTCATTCAGCAAGGACTCTTTGATGAGGACTAGCATTTCTTATAGGTATTTTCGGTACAATTACAGTATAATGGGACCGTCTCCCAACTTATTCGTAACAAGGCTCCACCGTTTGATTCAACAACTCACTCACACTTAACGTTCTTGGGAATAGCTTGTTTTCCCACAAAAGGAACTATATTCACTGAAACAAGCACATCTGCACTCCCTTAGAACTAGGAATGCATTGAATTTCATTCAACAAGCACACTTTGAAGATGACTAGCATTTTTTACAAGTATTTTTTGTATAATTGTTGTTTAATGGGACCGTTCCCCCATTTATTAGTCACAAGGCTCCACCTGTAATTGCAACAACTCATTCACACTTAATGATCTTGGAATTAGCTTGTTTGCCTACAAAAGGAACTAGATTCACAGAAAAAAGCACATATACTCTCTCTTGGAACTAAGAATGCGATGAATTTCATTCAACAAGGATTCTTTGATGAGGACTAGCATTTCTTACAGGTATTTTCAGTACACTTACAGTTTAATGGGACTGTCTCCCCATTTATTCATAACAAGGCTCCATCGTTTGATGCATCAACTCACTCACACTTAATGATCTTGAGAATAACTTGTTTTCCCATAAAAGGAACTATATTCACTAAAACAAGCACATCTACACTCCCTTGGAACTAGGAATGCATTGAAATTCATTCAAAGCACACCTTGATGATGACTTGCATTTTTGACAAGTATTTTATGTATAATTTCTGTTTAATGGGACCGTTCCCCCATTTATTAGACAACGCTCCACCTGTAGTTGCAACAACTCATTCACACTTAATGTTCTTGGAAATAGCTTGTTTGCCCACAAAACGAACTCGATTCACTGAAACAAGTGCATCTACACACCCTTGGAACTAGGTATGCATTGAATATCATTCAAGAAGGAGTCTTTGATGATGACTAGCATTTTTTACAAGTATTTTCTGTATAATTCCTGAATAATGGGACCATTCCCCCATTTATTCGTGACAAGGCTGCACATTTTGTTGCAACAACTCATTCACACTTAATGATCTTGGAAAAAGCTTGTTTGCCCACAAAAGGGATTATATTCAGTGGGACAAGCACATCTACACTCCCTTTGAACTAGGAGTGCATTGAATTTCATTCTACAAGGAGTCTTTGATGATGACTAGCATTTCTTACAATTATTTTCATTATAATAACTGTATAATGGGACCATTTCCCCATTTAATCATAACAAGGCTCCACCTTTTGTTCAATCAACTCATTCACACTTAATGATCTTGGAAATAGCTTGTTCACCCACAAAACAAACTAAATTCACTGAAACAATCACATCTACTCTCCCTTGGAACTAGGAATGCATTGAATTTCATTCAACAAGGACTCTATGATGATGACTAGCATTTCCTACAGGTATTTTCGGTATAATTACTATATAATGGGACTGTCTCCCCATTTATTTGTAACAAGTTTCAACCTTTTGTTGCAACAACTTATTCACTCTTATTGACCTTGAAAGTAGCTTGTTTGCCCACAAAAGGAGCTAGATTCACCGAAATAACCACATTTAGTCTCCCTTGGAGCTACAAAGCCATTGAATTTCATTTAGTAAGGACTCTTTGTTGTTGACTAGCATTTCTTACAAGTATTTTTGGTACAATTATTGTATAATGGGACCGTCTCCCCATTTATTCGTAACAATGCTCAACCTTTTGTTGCAACAACTTATTCACTCTTAATGACCTTGAAAATAGCTTGTTTGTCCACAAAAGGAATTAGATTCACTGAAATAACCACATCTTGTCTCCCTTGGAGCTAGGAATGCATTGAATTTCGTTCAACAAGGACTCTTTGATGATGACTAGCATTTTATACAAGTAATTTCGCTATAATTACTGTATAATGGGACCATCTCCCCATTTATTCGTAACAAGGCTCAACCTTTTGTTGAACAACTCATTCACTCTTAATGATCTTGAAAATAGCTTGTTGGCCGACAAAAGGAACTGTATTCACTGAAACAACCACACTTACTCTCCCTTGGAACTTGGAATGCATTGAATTTCATTCAACAAGGACTCTTTGATGACGACTAGCATTTCTTACAAGTATTTTCGGTATAATTACTGTATAATGGGAGTATCTTCAACATAGCTTGTTTGCTCACGAAACGAACTATATTCTCTGGAACAAGAAAACCTACACTGCTTGAGAAGATGGAATGCATTGAATTTCATTCAACAAAGATTCTTTAATGATGACTAGCATTTTTTACAAGTATTTTCTGTATCATTGCTGTATAATGGGAGCATTCCCCCATTTATTTGTGACAAGGCTCCACCTTTTGTTCAATCAACTCATTCACACTTAATGATCTTGGAAATAGCTTGTTTACCCACAAAACAAACTAAATTCCCCAAAACAAGCACATCTACTCTCCATTGGAACTAGGAATGCATTGAATTTCATCCAACAAGGACTCTTTGTTGATGACTAGCATTTCTTACATGTATTTTCGTTATAATAACTGTATAATGGGACCGTCTCCCCATTTAATTGTAACAAGGCTCAATGTTTTGTTGCAACAACTCATTCACACCTAATGTTCTTTGAATTAGCTTGTTTGCCCAGAAAAGAAACTATATTCACTGGAACAAGCACATCTACACTACCTTTGAACAAGGAACACATTAAATTTCATTCAACAATGAGTCTTTCATGATGACTAGCTTTTTTACAAGTCTTTTCTGTATAATTGCTGTATAATGGGACCATTCTCCCATTTATTCGTGACAAGGCCCTACCTTTTGTTGAATTAACTCATTCACACTTAATGATCTTGGAAACAGCTTGTTTGCCCACAAAAGGAACTAGATTCACTGGAAAAACCACATCAACAAGGACTCTTTGATGACAACTAGCATTTCTTACAAGTATTTTAGGTATAATTACTGTATAATGGGAGCAGCTCCCCATTTGTTTTGTAACAAGGCTCCATCATTTCTTGCAACAACTCTTTCACACTTAATGATCTTGGAAATAGCTTGTTTGGCCACAAAAGGAACTAGATTCACTAAAATAACCACATCTTGTCTCCCTTAGAGCTAGGAATGCATTGAATTTCATTCAACAAGGACTCTTTGATGATGACTAGCATTTTAGACAAGTATTTTTGCTATAATAACTGTATAATGGGATTGTCTCTCCATTTATTCTTGACAAGGCTCCACCTTTTGTGGCGACAACTCATTCACACTTAATGGCCCTGGAAAAAGCTTGTTTGCCTAGAAAAGGGACTATATTCTCTGAAACAAACACATCAACACTCCCATGGAACTAGGAATGCATTGAATTTCATTCAACAAGAGGTCTTTGATGATGACTAGCATTTCTTATAAGTACTTTCGGTATAATTACGGTATAATGGGACCGTCTCCCCATAAAATCGTAACATGGCTCCACCTTTTGCCATAAGAACTCATTCACACTTAATGATCTTGAAAATAGCATGTTTTTCTGCAAAAGGAACTATATTTGCTGAAACAAGCACATCTACACTCACTAAGAACTAGGAATGCATTGAATTTCATTCAACAAGGACTTTTTGATGATGATCAACATTTCTTAGCAGTATTTTCGGTATAATTACTGTATATTTGGACTGTCTCCCCATTTCATCATAACGAGGCTCCACCTTTTGTTGCAATAACTCATTCAGGCTTTGTGATCTTCAGAACAGCTTGTTTGCCCACAAAAGGAATTATATTCACTGAAATAAGCACATCTACACTCCCTTCGAACTAGGAATGCATTGAATTTCATTCAACAAGGACTCCTTGATGATGACTAGCAGTTCTTACAAGTACTTTCGATATAATTACGGTATAATGGGACCGTCTCCCTATTCATTCGTAACAAAGCTCCACCTTTTGCTGCAACAAATCATTCACACATAATGATCTTGGAAATAGATTGTTTCCCCACAAAAAGAACTATATTCACTGAAACTAGCACATCTACACTCCATTGGAACTAAGAATGCATTGAATTTCATTCAACAAACTCTTTGCTGATGACTAGTGTTTCTTACAAGTGTTTTTGGTATAGTTGTTATATAATAGTACCATCCCCCCATTTATTCGTAACAAGGCTCCACCTTTTGTTGCAACAACTCGTTCACACTTAATGATCTTGAAAATAGCTTGTTTGCCCACAAAAGGAACTATATTCACTGAAACAAGCACATCTACACTCCCTTGGAACTAAGAATGCATTGAATTTCATTCAACAAAGACTCTTTGGTGATGACTAGCTTTTCTTACAAGTATTTTCGGTCTAATTGCAGTATAATGGGACCATTTCCCCTTTTATTCGAAACAAGGCTCCACCTTTTGTTGCAACAACACATTCCCACTGAAAGATCTTGAAAATATCTTGTTTGCCCACAAAAGGAACTATATTCACTGAAACAAACACATCTGCACTCCCTTGGAGCTAAGAATGCATTGAATTTTGTTCAACAAAGACTCTTTGGTGATGGGTAACTTTTCTTACAAGTATTTTCGGTCTAATTGCTGTATAATGGGACCATCTGTCCTTTTATTCGTAACAAGGCTCCACCTTTTGTTGCAACAACTCGTTCACACTTAATGATCTTGAAAATAGCTTGTTTGCCCACAAAAGGAACTATATTCACTGAAACAAGTACATCTACACTCCCTTGGAACTAAGAATGCATTGAATTTCATTCAACAAAGACTCTTTGGTGATGACTAGCTTTTCTTACAAGTATTTTTGGTCTAATTGCAGTATAATGGGACCGTCCCCCCTTTCATTCATAACAAGGCTCCACCTTTTGTTGCAACAACACATTCCCACTGAAAGATCTTGAAAATAGCTTGTTTGCCCACAAAACGAACTATATTCACTGAAACAAGCGCATCTACACTCCCTTGGAACTAAGAATGCATTCAATGTGGTTCAACAAAGACTCTTTGGTGATGGCTAGCTTTTCTTACAAGTATTTTCGGTCTAATTGTTGTATAATGGGACCGTTTGCCCTTTTATTTGTAACAAGGCTCCACCTTTTGTTGCAACAACTTGTTTACACTTAATGATCTTGAAAATAGCTCGCTTGCCCACAAAAGGAACTATATTCACTGAAACAACCACATCTACACTCCCTTGGAAATAAGAATGCATTGAATTTCATTCAACAAAGACTTTTTGGTGATGACTAACTTTTCTTACAAATATTTTCGGTCAAATTGCAGTATGATGGGACCATCCCCCCTTTTATTCGTAACAAGGCTCCACCTTTTGTTGCAACAACACATTCCCACTGAAAGATCTTGAAAATAGCTTGTTTTCCCACAAAAGGAACTATATTCATTGAAACAAGCACATCTACACTCCCTTGGAACTAAGAATGCATTGAATTTGGTTCAACAAAGACTCCTTGGTGATGACTAGCTTTTCTTACAAATATTTTCGGTCTAATTGCTGTATAATGGGATCATCTGCCCTTTTATTTGTAACAAGGCTTGACCTTTTGTTGCAACAACTCATTCACACTTAATGATCTTGAAAATAGCTTGTTTGCCCACAAAAGGAACTATATTCACTGGAACAACCACATCTACACTTCCTTGGAAATAAGAATGCATTGAATTTCATTCGACAAAGACTTTTTGGTGATGACTAGCTTTTCTTACAAGTATTTTCGGTCTAATTGCAGTATAATGGGACCGTTCCCCCTTTTATTCATAACAAGGCTCCACCTTTTGTTGCAACAACACATTCCCACTGAAAAATCTTGAAAATAGCTTGTTTGCCCACAAAAGGAACTATATTCACTAAAACAAGCACATCTACACTCCCTTAGAACTAGGAATGCATTGAATTTCATTCAACAATGAGTCTTTGATAATGACTAGCATTTTTTACTAGTATTTGCGGTATAATTGTTGTATAAAGGCATCGTCTCCCCATAAATTTGTAACAAGGCTCCACCTTTTGTTGGAACAACTCATTCACACGTAATGATGTTGAAAATAGCTTGTTTGCCCACAAAAGGAACTATATTCACTGAAACGAGTGCATCTATACTCCCTTGGAACTAGGAATGCATTGAAATTCATTGAACAAGGACTCTTTGATGATAACTAGCATTTCTTACAAAATTTCAGTATAATTGCTGTACAATGGACCGTCCTCCCATTTATTTGTAATATGGCTCCACCTTTTGTTTCAACAACTCGTTCACACTTAATGATCTTGAAAATAGCTTGTTTGCCCACAAAAGGAACTATATTCTCTGAAACAAGCATGTCTACTCTCCCTTGGAACTAGTAATGCATTGTATTTCATTCAACGAGGACACTTTGATGATGACAAGCATTTTTTTTCAAGTATTTTCTGTATAATTGCTGTATAATGGACCATCCCCCCATTTATTTTTAACAACGCTCCACCTTTTGTTGCAACAACTCATTCACACTTAATGATGTTGCAAATAGCATGTTTGCCCACAAAAGAACTATATTCACTGAAACGAGTACATCTACGCTCCCTTGGAACTAGAAATGCATTGAATTTCATTCAACAAGGACTCCTTGACGATGACTAGTATTTTTTACAAGTATTTCGGCATAATTGTCTTATAATGTGACCGTCTCCCCATTTTTTCGGACAAGGCTCCACCTTTTGTTGCAACAACTCATTCACATTTTCTTAGAAATAGCTTGTTTTCCCACAAAAGAAACTATATTTACCGATACAAGCACATCTAACACTCCCTTCGAACTAGGAATCCAATGACTTTAACTCAACAAGGAATCTTTGATGATGACTAGCATTGTTACAAGTATTTTTTTGCATAAATGGCTGTATAATTGGGAGCCGTTCCCCAATTATTCGATAACCACGCTCCACCATTGTGTTGCAACAACTCATTCAGACGTAATGATGTTAAAAATAGCTTGTTTGCCCACCAAGGAACTATATTCACAAAAAGGAGCACATTTACACAGCATTGGAACTTGGAATGCATTTGAATTTCAATTGAACAAGGACTCTTTGATGATGAGTAGCCAATTTTTTACAAGTATTAATATTGTATAATTGCTTGCATAAATGGGTGCTACGTTCCCCATTTTAATCATAACAAGGCTCGCTTTTTTTGTTAACAACTACATTCACATGATAAGTGATAAACTTGGAGATAGCTTTGTTTTTGCAAACAAAAGGAACTATATTCACTGAAACAAGCTCATCTACAATCCCTTGGAACTTGGAATAAATTGAATTTCACTCAACAAGGAGTCTTTGATGAATGACTAGCATTTTTTACAAGTATTTTCTGCATAATTGCTTGTTAACTGAACCGTCTCCTCGATTTATTCATGACAAGGCTCCACCATTTGTTGGAACAACTCATTTACACTTAATGATCTTGGAAATAGCTTGTTTGCCTACAAAAGGAACTATATTCACTAGAACAAGCAAGAACCCTAACACTCCCTTGGAACTAGGAATGCATTGAATTTCATTCAACAAGGGAGTCCTTGATGATGACTTGCATTTTTAACAAGTCTTTTCTGTATAATTGAAATGCAAAAATGGGAGCGTTCCTCAATTTATTCGTGGCAAGACTTCCACCATTTGTTGGAACAACACATTCACACTTAATGATCTTGAAATAGCTTGCTTGCACACAAAAGGAACTATATTCACTGAAAGAAAGCACATCTACACTCCCTTGGAACTTGGAATGCATTGCATTTCATTCNAACAAGGAGTATTTGGATATGACTAGCATTTTTCACAGGTATCTTCTATATAATTGTTGTGTAATGGGACCGTTGCCCCATTTATTTGTAACAAGGATCCACCTTTTTTTGCAACAACTCATTCCCACTTAATGATCTTGGAAATGGCTTGTTTGGCCACAAAAGGAACTATATTCACTGAAACAAGCACATTTACACTCCCTTGGAACTAGGAATGCATTGCATTTCATTTAACAAGGAGTCTTTGATGATGAGTAGTGTTTTTTACCAGTATTTTCTGTAGAATTGTTGTATAATGGGACCGTTCCCCCTTTTAATCATGAGAAGGCTCCACCTTGTGTTGCAACAACTCATTCACACTTAATGATCTTGAAAATAGCTTGTTTGCCCACAAAATGAGCTAGATTCATTGAAACAAGCACATCTACATTCACTTGGAACTAGGAACTCATTGCATTTCCTTCAACAAGGAGTCTTTGATGATGACTAGCATTTTTTACAAGTTTTTCCATAGAATTGTTGTATAATGGGACCGTTCCCCCTTTTATTCGTGACAAGGTTCCACCTTTTGTTGTAACAACTCATTCACACTTAATGATCTTGAAAATAGTTTGTTTGCCCATAAAACGAGCTAGATTCATTGAAACAAGCACATCTACACTCCCTTGGAACTAGGAATTCAATACATTTCCTTCAATAAGGAGTCTGTGATGATGAGTAGAATTTTTTAGAAGTATTTTTTCTATAATTAATGCATAAGGGGACCGTTCCCCCATTTATTCATGACAAGGATCCACCTTTTGTTTCAATAACTCATTCACACTTAATGAACTTGAAAATAGCTTGTTCGCCCACAAAACAAACTAGATTCACTGAAGCAAGCACATCTACACTCCCTTGGAACTAGGAATGCATTGGATTTCATTCAACAAGGAGTATTTGAATATGACTAGCATTTTTTACAAGTATTTTCTGTATAATTGCTGTATAATGGGACCGTCTCCCCATTTATTCATAATAAGGCTCAACCTTTTGTTGCAACAACTCATTCACACCTAACGATCTTGAAAATATCTTATTTGCCCACAAAATGAACTAGATTCATTGAAACAAGAACATCTACAATCCCTTGGAACTAGGAATGCATTGAATTTCATTCAATAGGGAGTATTTGAATATGATTAGGATTTTTTACAAGTATTTTCTCTATAATTGCTTTATAATGGGACCGTTCCCCCATTTATTCGTAACAAGGCTCCACCATTTTTTGTAGCAACTCGTTCACACTTAATGATCTTGGAAATAGCTTGTTTGCCCACAAAAGGATCTATATTCACTGAAACAAGCACATCTATACTCCCTTGTAAGTTGGAATGCATTGAAATTCATCCAACAAGGAGTCTTTGATGATGACTAGCATTTTTTAGAAGTATTTTCTGTATAATTGCAGTATAATGGGACTGTTCCTCCATTTGTTGGAACAACTCATTCACACTTAATGATCCAGGAACTAGCTTGTTTAACCACAAAAGGAACTATATTCACCGAAACAAGCACATCTACATTCCCTTGGAACTAAGAATGCATTGCATTTCATTAAACAAGGAGTCTTTGATGATGAGTAGCATTTTTTACAAGTAGTTTTTGTATAATTGTTGTATAATGAGACAGTTCCTCGATTTATTCATGACAAGGTTCCACCACTTGTTGGAACAACTTGTTCACACTTAATGATCTTGGAAATAGCTTGTTTGCCCACAAAAGGAACTATATTCATTGAAACAAGCACATCTACACTCCCTTGGAACTTGGAATGCATTGAATTTCATCCAACAAGGAGTCTTTGATGATGACTAGCATTTTTTAGAAGTATTTTCTGTATAATTGTAGTATAATGGGACCGTTCCTCAAGTTATTCGTGACAAGGCTCCACCATTTGTTGGAACAACTCATTCACACTGAATAATCTTGGAAATAGCTTGTTTGACCACAAAAGGAACTAAAAATAGCTTATACCGAAAATACTTGTAAGAAATGCTAGTGATCATCAAAGACTCCTTGTTGAATGAAATTCAATGCATTCCTAGTTCCAAGGGACAATAAGTGTGGTTGTTTCAGCAAATATAGTTCCTTTTGTGGGCCAACAAGCTATTTTTAAGATTATTATGAGTGAATGAGTTATTGCAACAAAAGGTTGAGCCTTGCTACGAATAAATGGGAGATGGTCCCATTATACAATAATTATACTGAAAATACTTGTATGAAATGCTAGTCATCATCAATGAGTCCTTGTTGAATGAAATTCAATGCATTCCTAGTTCCAAGGGAGAGTAGATGAGGTTGTTTCAGTGAATATATTTCCTTTTGTGGGCAAAGTAGCTATTTTCAAGATCATTAAGTGTGAATGAGTTGTTGCAACAAAAGGTTGAGCCTTGTTACGAATAAATGGGGAGACGGTCCCATTATAGAGTAATTATACCGAAAATACCGACATCAAATACTAGTCATCACCAAAGAGACCTTGCTGAATGAAATTCAATGCATTCCTAGCTCCACGGGAGACTATATGTGGTTATTTCAATGACTCTAGTTCCTTTAGTGGGCAAACAAGCGATTTTCAAGGTCATTAATAGTGAATGAGTTGTTGCAACAAAAGGTTTAGCCTAGTTACAAATAAATGGGGAGATGGTCCCATTATACTGTAATTATTCCGAAAGTACTTGTATGAAATTCTAGTCATCATCAAAAAGACCTTGTTGAATGAAATTCAATGCATTCCTAGCTCCAAGGGAGACTAAATGTTGTTATTCAGTGAATCTAGTTCCTTATGTGGGCAAACAAGCTATTTTCGAGGTCATTAAGAGTGAATGAATTGTTGCAACAAAAGGTTGAGCCTTGTTACGAATAAATGGGGAGACGGTCCCATTTTACCGTAATTATACCGAAAATACTTATAAGAAATGCTAGTCATCATCAAAGAGTCCTTGTTGAATGAAATTGAATGCATTCCTGTGACTTTAGTTCCCTTTGTGGGCAAACAAGTGATTTTCAAGGTCATTAAGAGTGAATGAGTTGTTGCAATAAAAGGTTGAGCCTTGTTACGAATAAATGAGGAGATGTTCCCATTATACCGTAATTCTACCAAAAATACTTGTATGAAATGCTAGTCATCATCAAAGAGTCCTTGTTGACTGAAATTCAACACATTCCTAGCTCCAAGGGAGACTAGATGTGGCTGTTTTAGTGAATCCAGTTCCTTTTGTGGGCAAATAAGCTATTTTCAGCATGATTACGAGTGAATGAGTTGTTGCAACAAAAGGTTGAGCCTTCTTACGAATAAATAGGGAGATGGACCCGTTATACAACAATTATACTGAAAATAATTGTATGAAATGCTAGTTATCATAAAAAATTCCTTGTTGAATGAAATTCAATACATTGCTAGCTCCAAGGGAGACTAGATGTGGTTATTTCAGCAAATCTAGTGCCTTTTGTGGGCAAACAAGCTATTTTCAAGGTTATTAAGAGTGAATAATTTGTTGCAACAAAAGGTTGAGTCTTGTTCCAAATAAATGGGGAGCCTATCCCATTATATAGTAATTATATCAAAAATACTTGTAAGAAATGCTAGTCAGCATCAAAGAGTCCTTGTTGACTGATAGTCAATGCATTCCTAGCTCCAAGGGAGACTAGATGTGGTTATTTCAGTGAATCTAGTTCCTTTTGTGGGCAAACAAGCTATTTTCTAGGTCATTAAGAGTGAATGAGTTGTTGCAAGAGAAGGTTGAGCCTTGTTACAAATAAATGGGGAGACGGACACGTTATACAGTAATTATACTGAAAATAATTGTATGAAATGCTAGTCATCATAAAAAATTCCTTTTTGAAAGAAATTCAATGCATTGCTACCTCCAAGGGAGACTAGATGTGCTTATTTCAGTGACTCTAGTTCCTTTTGTGGGAAAACAAGCGATGTTCAAGGTCATTAAGAGTGAATGAGTTGTTGCGATGAAAGGTTGAGCCTTGTTACGAACAAATGGGGCGACGGTCCCATTTTACCATAATTATACCGAAAATACTTGTAAGAAATGTTAGTCATCATCAAAGAGTCCTTGTTGAATGAAATTCAATGCATTCCTATTTCCCAGTGACAGTAGGTGTGGTTCTTTCAGTGAATCTAGTTCCTTTTGTGGGCCAACAACCTCTTTTCAAGATCATTAAGACTGATTGAGTTGTTACAACAAAAGCTTGAGCCTTCTTATGAATAAATGGGGAGACAGACCCGTTATACTACAATTATACTGAAAATAATTGTATGAAATGCTAGTCATCATAAAAAATTCCCTGTTGAATGAAATTCAATGCATTGCTAGCTTCAAGGGACACTAGATGTGGTTATTTCATTGAATCTAGTTCCTTTTGTGGGCAAAGAAGCTATTTTCAAGGTCATTAAGAGTGAATAATTTGTTGCAACAAAAGGTTGATTCTTGTTCCGAATAAATGGGGAGACGGTCCCATTGTAGGGTAATTATCCTGAAAATACTTGTAAGAAATGCTAGTCATCATCAAAGAGCCCTTGTTGAATGAAATTCAATGCATTCCTAGTTCCCAGGGATAGAAGGTGTGGTTATTTTAGTGAATCCAGTTTCTTTTGTGGGCCAACAAGCTATTTTCACGATCATTAAGATTGAATGAGTTGTTACAACAAAAGGTTGAGCCTTGTTACGAATAAATTGGGAGATGGTCCCATTATACAGTAATTATACCAAACAATCTTGTATGAAATGCTAGTCATCATCAAAGAGTCCTTGTTCAATGAAATTCAATGCATTCCTAGATCCAAGGGAGACTTATTTCAGTGAATCTAGTTCCTTTTGTGGGGGAACAAGCTATTTTCATGGTCATTAAGAGTGAATGAGTTGTTGCAACAAAAGGTTGAGCCTTGTTACGAATAAATTGGGAGACAGACACGTTATACAACAATTATACTGAAAATAATTGTATGAAATGCTAGTCATCATAAAAAATTCCTTGTTGAAAGAAATTCAATGCATTGCTAGCTCCAAGGGAGACTGGATGTGGTTATTTCAGCGAATATAGTTTTTTTTTTGTGGGAAAACAAGCTATTTTCAAGGTCATTAAGAGTGAATAATTTGTTGCAACAAAAGGTTGAGCCTTGTTCCGAATAAATGGGGAGCCTATCCCATTATACAGTAATTATATCGAAAATACTTTTAAGAAATGATTGTTATCATCAAAGAGACCTTATTGAATGAAATTCAATGCATTCCGAGTTCCCAGGGATAGTAGGTGTGGTCGTTTCAGTGAATCTAGTTCCTTTTGTGGGCCAACAAGCTATTTTCAAGCTCATTAAGATTGAATGAGTTGTTGGAACAAAAGGTTGAGCCTTGTTACAAATAAATGGGGAGATGGTCCCATTATACTGTAATTATACCGAAAATACTTGTATGAAATGCTAGTCATCATCAAAGAGTCCTTGTTGAATTCCAGCAATGCATTCCTAGCTCCAAGGGAGACTAGATGTGGTTATTTCAGTGAATCTAGTTCCTTTTGTGGGCAAACAAGCTATTTTCTAGGTCATTAAGAGTGAATGAGTTGTTTCAACAAAAGGTTGAGCCTTGTTACGAATAAATAGGGAGACGGATCCGTTATACAGCAATTATGCCGAAAATACTTGTATGAAATGCTAGTCATCATAAAAAATTCCTTGTTGAATGAAATTCAATGCATTGCTATACTAGATGTGGTTATTTCATCGAATCTAGTTCCTTTTGTGGGCAAACAAGCTATTTTCAAGGTCATTAAGAGTGAATAATTTGTTGCAACAAAGGGTTGAGCCTTGTTCCAAATAAATGGGCAGGCTGTCCCATTATACAGTAATTATACTGAAAATACTTGTAACAAATGCTAGTCATCATCAAAGAGTCCTTATTGAGTGAAATTCAATGCATTCCTAGTTCCAAGGGAGAGTAGATGTGGTTGTTTCAGTGAATCGACTTCCTTTAGTTCCATTATACAGCAATTATACAGAAAATACTTGTAAAAAAAACTAGGCATCATCAAAGTCTCCTTGTTGAATGAAATTCTATGCATTCCTAGTTCCAAGGGAGTGTAGATGTGCTTGTTCAAGTGAATATAGTTCCTTTTGTTTGCAAGAAAAGGTGGAGCCTTCTTATGAATAAATTGGGAGACAGCCCCATTATATAGTAATTATACTGAAAATACTTGTAAGAAATGCCAGTCATTATGAAAGAGTCCTTGTTGAATGAAATTCAATACATTCCTAGTTCCAAGGGAGACTAGATGTGCTTGTTTCAGTGAATCTAGTTCCTTTTGTGGGAAAACAAGCTATTTTAAAGATAATTAAGTTTGAATGAGTTGTTGCAAGAAAAGATGGACTCTTGTCACAAATAGATGGGGGAACAGTCCCATTATAAGGCAATTATACAGAAAATACTTGTCAAAATAGCTAGGCATCATCAAAGTCTTGTTGAATGAAATTCAATGCATTCCTAGTTCCAAGGGAATTTAGATGTGCTTGTTCAAGTGAATATAGTTCCTTTTGTGGGAAAACGAGCTATTTATAAGATTTTTAAGTGTGAATGACCTGTTGCAACATAAGGTTGAGTCTTGTTATGAATAAATGGGTAGACGGTGCCATGATACAATGAAATTCAATCCATTCCTAGTCCCAAGGGAGAGTAGATGTGCTTATTTTAGTGAATCTAGTTACTTTTATGGGCAAAGAAGGTATTTCCATGATCATTAAGTGTGAATGAGTTTTTGCAACTAAAGGTGGAGCCTTGTTATGAATAAATTTGGAGACGGTCCCATTATACAACAATTATATCAAAAATACTTGTAAGAAATTGAAGTTCCCAACTTCACCCTAGGATCTACTAGTTTGTGATACTGAGAGGGGGGGTGAATTAGTATCACCACAATTCGCAATTCGCAGGAAAGTGAACAACTTCAATCTCTTCTTAAAAGCGAACTCTTTCTCAGATTCAACTAAGGTAGATCTATTGCTACCTACTAATCACAATAGTCCCCAAAGTCACCTTTCAGACACCTTGCCTAATAGACAATTCGGATGTTCTTGTTTAGGTCTTCGTTAGGTTATGGGTTGGCTGATACTTTAGCTGCATTCACAACTCAATTCAAAACACAGAACGTAAAGCAAATTAAGGACACACGAGATTTACGTGGTTCCGTCAACGTGACGTACATCCACGGTGGTAGGGACTCTCCCTTACCGAGACTATCCACTATACTTGAGAATTCCAGTTACAATGGATGTCTTAATCTTCTGCTCCTTTCACTATTGCAATTACTAAGCAAGTACAATACAAAGAGTGTCACTTACTGTGTCTACCCTTCGTCTAGCTTGTCTTTCCTCTGTTGAATTGAAAGGCTGCTCCACTGCCGCTTAGAAGTTCACCGCAACGCTCTCTAACCTCTCTTGAAGAAATCTAGAAATACGTTGAGTTCTTTCCGATGCTTCGCCAAATTCCTTCTCTAGGTTGTCTCACACAGCTCCTGCTTTCACCGTCTCAAGGTTTCACAGCTTGCACTCAAGCTTCTGGTCTGCCGTTTCACGTCTCACGGCCTGCCCCACGCTTCTGATCAGTCACGCCGTTGCACGTTCTGGTCTCACGCTCCTGGTCTGCTGTTTCACGTCTCTTGGCCTGCCTTACACTACTGGTTTTTCTGGTTCACGTCTCTCGGCCTGCCTCACGCTTCTAGTCTGCTGTCTTCTCTTCCGGGTGGTCTCACGGATACCAGGTCTGCTGTCTTCTCTTCCGGGTGGTCTGTTTCTTATTTCTCCTCTTGCTGGTTGTGCGTTTCTGGTTTGGTTGCAGGATGTGTTTCTGGTTTGCTTGCAGGAGGCGTTTCTGGTTTGCCTGCAGGATGTGTTTCTGGTTTGCTTGCAGGACGTGTTTCTGGTTTGCTTGCAGGACGTGTTTCTGGTTTGCTTGCAGGAGGTTGCACGTTCTGGTTTGCTCTCCCGGTGGTGACGTTTCTGGTTTGCTCTCCTGGTGGTGTTGTTTCTGATCTCTTGCCGTTCTGCTCTCTCTTCCTTTTGGCCGGTTGCTGTAGGGTTGCTGTTTATTCAATTGTGTTGGCCCTCTGCCCTAGTTTTGTCTTCCAAGGCCTTTATATACTCTCTTCCATAAAACCCTAATAGGGCTTACATGGCGGATTTACGTTCTTGCCCTTACGCGGCAGATTTACTTTCTTGCCCTTCCATGTGACTTTACTGCCCTTCCATATGACTTTACTCTCTTGCACACTTAACCCTAGTTGACAACAATTACAACCCATACAAAGCTGTGGGAACAACAGAAATGCTAGTCATGATGAAAGAGTCCTTGTCGAATGAAATTCAATGCATTCCTTGTTCTAAGGGAGTGTATATGTGCTTGTTTTAGTGAAGACAGTTCCTTTTGTGGGCAAAAAAGCTATTTCCAAGATCATGAAGTGTAAATGAGTTGTTGCAACAAAAGGTGGAGCCTTGTTTCAAATAAAAGGTGAGACGGTCCCATTATACAGCAATTATATCGAAAATACTTGTAAGAAATGCTAGTCATGATGAAAGAGTCCTTGTCGAATGAAATTCAATGCATTCCTTGTTCTAAGGGAGTGTAGATGTGCTTGTTTCAGTGAAGATAGTTCCTTTTGTGGGCAAAAAAGCTATTTCCAAGATCATGAAGTGTAAATGAGTTGTTGCAACAAAAGGTGGAGCCTTGTTTCAAATAAAAGGTGAGACGGTCCCATTATACAGTAATTATACAGAAATTCCTTGTAGAAAATACTAGTCATCATCAAAGACTCCTTGTTCAATGCATTCCTAGTTCCAAGGGAGAGTAGATGTGATTGGTTCAGTGAATCTAGTTGCTTTTGTGGGCAAAGAAGCTATTTCCAAGATCATTAAGTGTGAATGAGTTATTTAACAAAAGGTAGAGCCTTATTACGAATAAATGGGGAGACAGTCCCATTATTGAGTAATTATAGGAAAAATACTTGCAAGAAAGGCTAGTCATCATCAAAGAGTCCGTGTTGAATGACATTCAATGCATTCCTAGTTCCTAGGGAGAGTAGATGTGCTTGTTTCAGTGAATCTAGTTCCTTTTGTGGGCAAACAAGCTATTTTTAAGATCATTAAGTGTGAATGAGTTGTTGCAACAAAGGGTGGACCCTTGCCACTAATAAATGGGGGAACGGTCCCATTCTACAACAATTATACAGAAAATACTTGTAAAAAAAACTAGGCATCATCAAAGTCTCCATGTTGAATGAAATTCAATACATTCCTAGTTCCAAGGGAGTGTAGATGTGCTTCTTCAAGTGAATATAGTTCCATCTATGTGCAAACAATCTATTTGCAAGATTATTAAGTGTGAATGAGTTGTTGCAACAAAAGGTGGAGCCTTGTTACAAATAAATGGGGAGACGATACTATTATACAAGAATTATAACAAAAATACTTGTAAGAAATGCTAGTCATCATCAAAGAGTCCATGTTGAAGGAAATTCAATGCATTCCTAGTTCCAAGGGAGAGTGGATGTGCTTCTTTCAGTGAATCTAGTTGGTTTTGTGGGTAAAGAAGCTATTTCGAAGATCATTAAGTGTGAATGAATTGCTGCTACAAAAGTTGGACCCTTGTTACAAATAAATGGGGGAACGGTCCCATTATACAGCAATTATACGAAAAATATTCGTAAAAAAAGTTAGGCATCATCAAAGTCTCTTTGTTGAATGAAATTCAATGCATCCCTAGTTCTAAGGGAGTGTAGATGTGCTTGTTGAAGTGAATATACTTCCTTTTGTGGGCAAAAAAGCTATTTCCAAGATTATTAATTGTGAAAGAGTTGTGGTACCAAAAGGTTAAGTCTTGTTATAAATTAAAGGGGATAAGGTCCCATTATACAGTAATGATAATGAAAATACTTGCAAGAAATGCTAGTCATCATCAAAGAGTCCTTATTGAGTGAAATTCAATGCTTTCCTAGTTCCAAGGGAGAGTAGATGTGGTTGTTTCAGTGAATCTAGTTCCTTTTATGGGCAAACAAGTTATTTTAAAGATCAATAAGAGTGAATGAGTTGTTGCAACTAAAGGTCGAGCCTTGTTACAAATAAATGGGTAGACAGTGCCATGATACAATGAAATTCAATCCATTCCTAGTCCCAAGGGAGAGTAGATGTGCTTATTTCAGTGAATCTAGTTACTTTTGCGGGCAAAGAAGCTATTTCCATGATCATTAACTGTGAATGATTTTTTGCAACAAAAGGTGGAGCCTTGTTATGAATATATTTGGAGATGGTCCCAATATACAACAATTATATCGAAAATACTATAAGAAATGCTAGTCATGATGAAAGAGTCCTTGTTGAATGAAATTCAATGCATTCCTTGTTCTAAGGGAGTGTAGATGCGCTTGTTTCAGTGAAGATAGTTCCTTATGTGGGCAAAAAAGCTATTTCCAAGATCATGAAGTCTAAATGAGTTATTGCAACAACAGTGGAGCCTTGTTTGAAATAAAAGGTGAGACGGTCCCATTATACAGAAATTATATAGAAATTCCTTGTAGAAAATGCTAGTCATCATCAAAGACTCCTTGTTGAATGAAATTCAATGCATTCCTAGTTACATGGAAGTGTAGATGTGCTTGTTCTAGTTAATATGGTTCCTTTCGTGGGCAAACAAGCTATTTTGAAGATCATTAAGTGTGAATGAGTTATTGCAACAAAAGGTGGAGCCTTGCCATGAATAAATGGGGGAACAGTCCCATTATACAGCAATTATACAGAAAATACTTGTAAAAAAAGCTAGTCATCATCAAAGACTCCTTGTTAAATGAAATTCAATGCATTCCTAGTTCCAAGGGAGAGTAGATGTGCTTGTTTCTATGAATTTAATTCCTTTTGTTGGAAAACAAGCTATTTTAAAGATCATTAAGTGTGAATGAGTTGTTGCAACAAAAGGTAGGTCCTTGTCAGCAATAAATGCGGGAATGGTCCTATTATGCAGCAATTATACAGAAGAGTGGATGAAATTCAATGCATTCCTAGTTCCAAGGGAGAGTGGATGTGCTTCTTTCAGTGAATCTAGTTGGTTTTGTGGGTAAAGAAGCTACTTCGAAGATCATTAAGTGTGAATGAGTTGTTGCAACAAAAGGTGGAGCCTTGTTACAAATAAATGGGCAGACAATCCCATTATACAATAATTATAACGAAAATACTTGTATGAAATGCTAGTCATCATCAAAGAGTCCTTGTTGAATGAAATTCAATGCATTCCAAGTTCCAAGGGAGAGTAGATGTGCTTGTTTCAGAGAATCTAGTTCCTTTTGTGGGAAAACAAGCTATTTTAAAGATAATTAAGTGTGAATGAGTTATTGCAACAAAAGGTGGAGCCTTGTTACGAATAAATGGGGAGACGGTCCCATTATACAGTAATTATAACAAAAATACTTGTAAGAAAAGCTAGTCATCATCAAAGAGTCCTTGTTGAATGAAATTTAATGCATTCCTATTTCCAAGGGAGAGTAAATGTGCTTGTTTCAGTGTATCTAGTTGCTTTTGTGGGCAAAGAAGCTATTTCCAAGATCAATAAGTGTGAATGAGTTGTTGCAGCAAAAGTTGGAGCCTTGTTAAGAATAAATGGGGAGACTGTCCCCTTATACAGTAATTATAACGAAAATAAGTGTGATTGAGTTGTTGCAACAAAAGGTGGAGCCTTCTTATGAATAAATGGGGAGACGGTTCTATTATACATTAATTGTAATGAAAATACTTGTAAGAAATGCTAGTCACGATCAAATAGTCCTTGTTGGATGAAATTCAATGCATTCCTTGTTCCAAGGGAGAGTGGATGTGCTTCTTTCAGTGAATTTAGTTGGTTGTGTGGGAAAAGAAGCTATTTCCAAGATCATTAAGTGTGAATGAGTTGTTGCAACAAAAGGTGGAGCCTTGATACGAATAAATGGGGAGACGGTCCCATTATAGGGTAATTATTACAAAAAACTTGTCAGAAATACTAGTCATCATCTTTTTGAATGAAACACATTGCATTCCTATTTCCAAGGGAGAGTTGATGTGCTTGTTTCAATGAATCTAGTTCCTTTTATGGGAAAACAAGCTATTTTAAGGATCATTAATGGTGAATGAGTTGTTGCAACAAAAGGTGGACCCTTGTT
This sequence comes from Bruguiera gymnorhiza, assembly GCA_020883675.1. Lineage (NCBI taxonomy): Eukaryota > Viridiplantae > Streptophyta > Magnoliopsida > Malpighiales > Rhizophoraceae > Bruguiera > Bruguiera gymnorhiza. The sequence continues at coordinate 197,224 of JAIRCJ010000093.1, forward strand.
AGCAATAAATAGGGGAACAGTCCCATTATGCAGCAATTATATAGAAAGTAATTGTAAAAAAAGCTAGGCATCATCAAAGTCTCCTCGTTAAATGAAATTCAATGCATTCCTAGTTCCAAGGGAGTGTAGAAGTGCTTGTTCCAATGAATGTAGTTCCTTTTGTGGGTGAATGAGCTATTTCCAACATTATTAAGTGTGAATGAGTTGTTGCGACAAAAACTTGAGTCTTGTTACGAAACAATTGGGAGACGGTCCCATTATATAGTAGTTATAATGAAAATTGTTGTAAGAAATGCTAGTCATCATCAAAGACTCCTTGTTGAATGAAATTCAATGCATTACTAGTTCCAAGGCAGTGTAGATGTGCTTCTTCAATTGAATATAGTTCCTTTTATGGGCAAACAAGCTATTTCCATGATTATTAAGTGTGAATGAGTTGTTGCAAGAAAAGGTTGAGCCTTGATATGAATAAATGGGGAGACAGACCCATAATATAGTAATTATAATGAAAATACTTGTAAAAAATGCTAGCCATGATCAAATAGTCCTTGTTGAATGAAATTCAATGCATTCCTAGTTCCAAGGGAGAGTGGATGTACTTCTTTTAGTGAATCTAGTTGGTTTTATGGGCAAAGAAGCTATTTCCAAGATCATTAAGTGTGAATAAGTTGTTGCAACAAAAGGTCAAGCCTTGTTACGTATAAATGGGGAGACGGTCCCATTATACGGTAATTATGGTGAAAATACTTGTAAGAAATGCTAGTTATCATCAAAGAGTCTTTGTTGAATGAAACACATTGCATTCCTATTTCCACAGGAGAGTAGATGTGCTTGTTTTAGTGAATCTAGTTCCTTTTGAGGGAAAACAAGCTATTTTAAGGATCATTAATTGTGAATGAGTTGTTGCAACAAAAGCTGGACACTTGTCAGCAATAAATGGGGGAACAGTCCCATTATGCAGCAATTATACAAAAAATAATTGTAAAAAATGCTAAGCATCATCAAAGTCTCCTTGTTAAATGAAATTCAATGCATTCCTAGTTCCAAAGGAGTGTAGATGTGCTTGTTCCCATGAATATAGTTCCTTTTGTAGGCCAAGAAGCTGTTTCCCAGATTATTATGTGTGATTGAGTTGTTGCAACAAAAGGTGGAGCCTTCTTACGAATAAATGGGGAGACTGTCCTATTATACATTAATTGTAACGAAAATACTTGTAAGAAATGCTACTCACAATCAAACAGTCCTTGTTGGATGAAATTCAATGCATTCCTTGTTCCAAGGGAGAGTGGATGTGCTTCTTTCAGTGAATGTAGTTGGTTGTGTGGGAAAAGAAGCTATTTCCAAGATCATTAAGTGTGAATGAGTTGTTGCAACAAAAGGTGGAGCCTTGCTATGAATAAATGGGGAGAGGGTCCCATTATATGGTAATTATGATGAAAATACTTGTTAGAAATACTAGTCATCATCAAAGAGTCCTTGTTGAATGAAACACATTGCATTCCTAGTTCCAAGGGAGAGTTGATGTGCTTGTTTCAGTGAATCTAGTTCCTTTTGTGGGAAAACAAGCTATTTTAAGGATCATTAATGGTGAATGAGTTGTTACAACAAAAGGTGGATCCTTGTTAGCAATAAATGGGGGAACGGTCCCATTATGCAGCAATTATACAGAAAGTAATTGTAAAAAAAGCTAGGCATCATCAAAGTCTCCTCGTTAAATGCAATTCAATGCATTCCTAGTTCCAAGGGAGTGTAGAAGTGCATCTTCCAATGAATGTAGTTCCTTTTGTGGGTGAATGAGCTATTCCCAAGATTATTAAGTGTTAATAATTGTTGCGACAAAAACTTGAGTCATGTTACGAAAAAATTGGGCGACAATCCCAATATACAGTAGTTATAACGAAAATTGTTGTAAGAAATGCTAGTCATCATCAAAGAGTCCTTGTTGAATGGAATTCAATGCATTCCTAGTTCCAAGGGAGTGTAGATTTGCTTCTTCAATTGAAGATAGTTCCTTTTGTGGGCAAACGAGCTATTTCCAAGATTATTAAGTGTGAATGAGTTGTTGCAAAAAAAAAGGTTGAGTCCTGTTATGAATAAATGGGGAGACAGACCCATTATAAAGTAATTATAACAAAAATACTTGTAAGAAATGCTAGTCATGATCAAATAGTCCTTGTTGAATGAAATTCAATGCATTCCTAGTTCCAAGGGAGAGTGGATGTACTTCTTTCAGTGAATCTAGTTGGTTTTGTGGGCAAAGAAGCTATTTCCAAGATCATTAAGTGTGAATGAGTTGTTGCAACAAAAGGTCGAGCTTTGTTACGTATAAATGGGGAGATAGTCCCTTTTTACGGTAATTATGGCGAAAATACTTGTGAGAAATGCTAGTTATCATCAAAGAGTCCTTGTTGAATGGAACGCATTGCATTCCTATTTCCACAGGAGACTAGATGTGCTTGTTTCAGTGAATTTAGTTCCTTTTGAGGGAAAACAAGCTATTTTAAGGGTCATTAATTGTGAATGAGTTGTTGCAACAAAAGCTGGACACTTGTCAGCAATAAATGGGGGAACGGTCCCATTATGCAGCAATTATACAGAAAATAATTGTAAAAAAATCTAGGCATCATCAAAGTCTCCTTGTTAAATAAAATCCAATGCATTCCTAGTTCCAAGGGAGTGTAGATGTGCTTGTTCCTGTGAATATAGTTCCTTTTGTGGGCCAAGAAGCTGTTTACAAGATTATTAAGTGTGATTGAGTTGTCGCAACAAAAGGTGGAGCCTTCTTACAAATAAATGGGGAGACGGTCCTATTATACATTAATTGTAACGAAAATACTTGTAAGAAATGCTAGTCACGATCAAACAGTCCTTGTTGGATGAAATTCAATGCATTCCTTGTTCCAAGGGAGAGTGGATGTGCTTCTTTCAGTAAATCTAGTTGGTCGTGTGGGCAAAGAAGCTATTTCCAAGATCATTAAGTGTGAATGAATTGTTGCAACAAAAGGTGGAGCCTTGTTACGAATAAATGGGGAGACAGTCCCATTATATGGTAATTATGACGAAAATACTTGTAAGAAATGCTAGTCACCATCAAGGGAGAGTAGATGTGCCTGTTTCAGTGAATCTAGTTCCTTTTGAGGGAAAACAAGCTATTTTAAGGATCATTAATTGTGAATGAGTTGTTGTGAAAAAGTGTGGACCCTTGTCAGCAATAAATGGGGGAATGGTCCCATTATGCAGCAATTTTACAGAAAATAATTCTAAAAAATGCTTAGCATCATTAAAGTCTCCTTTTTGAATGAAATTCAATGCATTCCTAGTTCCAGGGGAGTGTAGATGTGCTTCTTCTCGTGAATATAGTTCCTTTTGTGGGCAAGTGAGCTATTTCCAAGATTATTAAGTGTGAATGAGTTGTTGCAACAAACGGTCGAGTCTTGTTACCAATAAATGGGGAGATGGACCATTATACACTAATTATAACGAAAATACTTGTAAGAAATGCTAGACATGTATTCCTAGTTCCAAGGGAGAGTGGATGTGCTTCTTTAAGTAAATCTAGTTGGTTTTATGGACAAAGAAGCTATTTCCAAGATTATTAAGTGTGAATGAGTTGTAACAGAAGGTCGAGTCTTGTTATGAATAAATGGGGAGATAGTCTTGTTGTACAACAATTATAATGAATATACTTGTAAGAAATGCTAGTCATCATCAAAGAGTCCTTGTTGAATGAAATTCAATGCATTCCTAGTTCCAAGGGAGAGTGGATGTGCACCTTTTAGTGAATGTAGTTGCTTTTGTGGGCAAAGAAGCTATTGCCAAGATCATTAAGTGTAAATGAGTTGTTGCACCAAGAAGTGCAGCCTTGTTACGAATAAATGGGGAGACAGTCCCATTATACAATAATTATAATGACAATACTCGTAAGAAATGCTAGTGATCATCAAAGAGTCCTTGTTGAATGAAATTCAATGCATTCGTAGTTCCAAGGGAGAGTGGATGTGCTTGTTCCTATGAATATAGTTCCTTTTGTGGGCAAACAAACTATTTCCAAGATTATTAAGTGTGAATGATTTGTCGCAACAAAAGGTTGAGCCTTGTTACGAATAAATGGGGAGACGGACCCATTGTACAGTAATTATAACAAAAGTACTTGTAAGATATGCTAGTCATGATCAAATAGTCCTTGTTGAATGAAATTCAATGTATTCCTAGTTCCAAGGGAGAGTGGGTGTGCTTCTTTCAGTGAATCTAGTTGGTTTTGTGGGCAAAGAAGCCATTTCCATGATCATTAAGCGTGAATGAGTTGTTGCAATAAATGGTGGAGCCTTGTTACGAATAAATAGAAAGACGGTCCCATTATAGAGTAGTTAGAATGAAAATAGTTGTAAGAAATGATAGTCATCATCAAAGAGTCCTTGCTAAATGAAATTCAATGCATTCATAGTTCCAAGGGAGTGTAGATGTGCTTCTTCTAGTGAATATAGTTCCTTTTGTGGACAAAGAAGTTGTTTCCAAGATCATTAAGTGAAGATCATTAAGTGTGAATGAGTTGTTGCAACAAATGGTCGAGTCTTGTTACGAATAAATGGGGAGATGGTCCCATTATACAATAGTTATAATGAATATACTTGTAAGAAATGCTAGTCATCATCAAAGAGTCCTTGTTGAATGAAATTCAATGCATTCGTAGTTCCGAGGGAGAGTGGATGTGCTTCTTTTAGGGAATCTACTTGCTTTTGTGGGCAAAGAAGCTATTTCCAAGATCATTAAGTGTAAATGAGTTATTGAAACAAGAAGTGGAGCCTTGTTACGAATAAACGGGGGAACGGTCCCATTATCCAGCAATTATACAGAAAATACTTGTAAAAAAAGGTAGGCATCATCAAAGTCTCATTGTTGAATGAAATTTAATGCATTCCTTGTTGCAAGGGAGTGTAGATGTGCTTGTTCCAGTGAATATAGTTCCTTTTGTGGGCAAACAAGCTATTTCTAAGATCATTAAGTGTCAATGAGTTGTTGCAACATAAGGTGGAGCCTTGTCTCGAATAAATGAGGAAACAGTTCCATTATACAGCAATTATACTAAAAATAATTGTAAAGAATGCTAGTGATCATCAAAGACTCCTTGTTGAATGAAATTCAATGCATTCCTAGTTCCATGGAAGTGCAGATGTGCTTGTTTGAATGAATAAAGTTCCTTTTGTGGGCAAACAAGCTATTTCCAAGATCATTAAGTGTGAATGAGTTGTTGCAACAAAAGGAGGAGCCTTGTTATGAATAAATGGGGAGACGGTCGCATTATACAGTAATTATACCAAAAATACTTGTAGAAATGCTAATCATCATCAAAGAGTCGTTATTGAATGAAATTCAATGCATTCCTAGTTCCAAGGGAGTGTAGATGTGCTTGTTTTAGTGAATATAGTTCCTTTTGCCGGCAAGCAAGCTATTTTCAAGATCATTATGTGTGAATCAATTGTTGCAACAAAAGTTAGAGCCTTGTTATGAATAAATGGGGAGACAATCCCATTATATAGTAATTATACCAAAAATGCTTGTAAGAAATGCTAGTCACAATCAAATAGTCCTTGTTGAATGAAATTCAATGCATTCCTTGTTGCCAGGGAGAGTAAATGTGATTGTTTCAGTGAATCTAGCTCCTTTTGGGGGCAAACAAGCTATTTCCAAGATCATTGAGTATCAATGAGTTATTGCAACATAAGGTGGAGCCTTGTCAGGAATAAATAAGGGAACGATACCATTATACAGTAATTATACTAAAAATAATTGTAAAGAATGCTAGTGATCATCAAAGACTCCTTGTTGAATGAAATTCAATGCATTTCTAGTTCCAAGGGAGTGTAGATGTGCTTGTTTCAGTGAAGATAATTCCTTTTGTGGGCAAACAAGCTATTTCCAAGATGACGAAGTGTAAGTGAGTTGTTGCAACAAAAGGTGGATCCTTGTTACAAATAAATGGTGAGACAGTCCCGTTATACAGTAAGTATACTAAAAATACTCGTATGATATGCTAGTCATCATCAAAGAGTCCCTGTTGAATGAAATTCAATGCATTCCTAGTTTCAAGGGAGTGTAGATGTGCTTGTTTCAGTGAATCTAGTTCCTTTGGTGGACAAACAATCTATTTTCAAGTTCATTAAGTGCGAATGAGTTGTTGCAACAAAAGGCAAAGACTTGTTACATATAAATGGGGAGACGGTACCATTATACAGCATTTATGACAAAAATAGTTGTAAGAAATGCTAGTCATCGTCAAAGAGTCCTTGTTGAATAAAATTCAATGCATCCGTAGTTCCAAGGGAGCGTAGATGTGGTTGTTTCAGTGAATCTAGTTCCTTTTGTGGGCAAACAAACTATTTCCAAGATCATTATGTGTGAATGAGTTGTTCCAATAAAAGGTGGAGTCTTGTCACGAATAAATCGAGGAACAGTCCTATTATACAGCAATTATATAGAAAATACTTGCACAAAATGCTAGTCATCATCAAAGACTCCTTGTTGAATGAAATTCAATGCATTCCTAGTTCCATGGAAGTGTACATGTGCTTGTTTGAATGAATATAGTTCCTTTTGTGGGCAAACAAGCTATTTTCAAGATCATTAAGTGTGAATGAGTTGTTCCAACAAAAGGTCTAGACTTGTTACGAATAAATGCAGAGATGGTCCCATTATATAGTAATTATATCGAAAGATGGAGCCTTGTGAATGAGTTGTTGCAACAAAAGATGGAGCCTTGTGATGAATATATGGGGAGAAGGTCCCATTATACAGTAATTATAATGAAAATACTTTAAGAAATGCTAGTCATCATCAAATAGTCCTTATTTAATGAAATTCAATGCATTCCTAGTTCCAAGGGAGAGTAGATGTGGTTATTTCAGTGAATCTATTTCCTTTTGTGGGCAAACAAGCTATTTTCAAAATCATTAATTGTGAATGAGTTATTCCAACAAAAGGTGGAGCCTTGTCATGAATAAATCGAGCAACGGTCCCATTATTTAGCAATTATATAGAAAATACTTGCAAAAATGCTAGTCATCATCAAAAACTCCTTGTTCAATGAAATTCAATGCATTCTCAATTCCATGGAACTGTAGATGTGCTTATTTCAGTCAATTTAGTTCCATGTCTGGGCAAACAAGATATTTTCAAGATCATTAAATGTGAATGAGTTGTTGCAACAAAGGGTGGAGTCTTGTTATAAATAAATAGGGAGACAATCCCATTATACAGTAATTATACCGAAAATACTTATAAGAAATTCTAGTAATCATCTAAGACACCTTGTTGAATGAAATTCAATGCATTCTTAGTTCCAAGGGATTGTAGATGTGCTTGTTTCAGTGAATATAGTTCCTTTTGTGGGCAATTAAGTGTGGATAAATGGGGAGACAGTCCCATTATACAGTAATTATACCGAGAATACTTGTAAGAAATGCTAGTCGTGTTCAAAGAGTTCTTGTTGAATGAAATTCAACGCATTCCTAGTTCTAAGGGAAAGTGGATGTGCTTGTTCCAGTGAATCTAGTTCCTTTTGCAAGAAAATAAGCAATTTTAAAGATCATTCAGTGTGAATGAGTTGTCACAACAAAAGGTGGACCCTTGTCATGAATCAATGGGGGAACAGTCCCATAATACAGCAATTATACCAAAAATACTTCTTAAAAAAGCTAAATATCATCAAAGTCTCCTTGTTGAATGAAATTCAATGCATTCCTAGTTCCAAGGGACTCTAGATGTGCTTGTTCCAGTGAATATAGTTCCTTTTGTGGGCAAACAAGCTATTTCCAAGATTATTAAGTGTGAATGAGTTGTTGCAACAAAAGGTAAAGTTTTGTTGCGAATAAATTGGGAGACGGTGCCATTATAAAGTAATTATAACAAAAATACTTATAAGAAATGCTAGTCATCATCAAAGAGTCCTTGTCGAATGTAGTTCAATGCATTCCTAGTTCCAAGGGAGAGTTGATGTGCTTGTTTCAGAGAATCTAGTTCCTTTTGTGGGCAAACAAGCTATTTCCAAGATCATTAAGTGTGAGTGAGTTGTTGCAACAAAAGGTGGAACCTTGTCATGAATAAATGGGAACACGGTCCCATTATATAGAAATTATAACAAAAATGCTTGTAAGAAATGCTACTCATCATCATGGAGTCCTTGTTTCATGAAATTTAATGCATTCCTAGTTCTGAGGGAGAGTCGATGTCATTGTTTTAGTGAATCTAGTTCCTTTGGTGGGAAAACAAGCTATTTTCAAGATCATTATGTATGAATGAGTTGTTCCAACAAAAGGTTGAGGCTTGTTACGAATAAATGGGGAGACAATCCCATTACACAGTAATTATACGAAAAATACTTGTAAGAAATGCTAGTCATCATCAAAGAGTCCTTGTTGAATGAAATTCAATGCATTCTTAGTTCTAAGGGAGTGTAAATGTGGTTGTTTCAGTGTATCTGGTTCTTTTTGTGGGCAAACAAGCTATTTTCATGATCATTAAGAGTGAATGAGTTGTTGCAACAAAAGGTGGAGCCTTGTTACGAATAAATGGGGAGATGGTTGAATTCTACAGTAATTACAACGAAAATATTTGTAAGAAAAGCTAGTCATCATCATAGAGTCCTTATTGAATGAAATTCAATGCATTCTTATTTCCAAGGTAGGGTAGATGTGGGTGTTTCAATGAATCCAGCTCCTTTGGGGGGCAAAAAAGCTATTACCAAGTTCATTAAGTGCGAATGAGTTGTTGTAACAAAAGGTCGATCCTTGTTACGAATAAATGGGGAGACAATCCCATTATATAGTAATTATAATGAAAATACTTGTAAAAATGCTTGTCATCATCAAAGTCTCCTTGTAGAATGAAATTCAATGCATTCCAAGTTCCAGCTGAGTGTAGATGTGCTTTTTCCAGTGTGAAAGAGTTGTTGCAACAAAAGGTAGAGCCTTGTTACGAATAAATGGGGAGACATTCCGATTATACAATAATTATACCAAAAATAACTGTGAGAAATGCTAGTCATCATCAAAGAGCACTTGTTCAATGAAATTCAAAGCATTCCTAGTTCCAACGGAGGGTAGATGTGGTTGTTTCAGTGAATCTAGTTCGTTTTGTCGGCAAACAAGCTATTTCCATCATCATTAAGTGTCAATAAGTTGTTGCAAGAAAACGTGGAGCCTTGTTACAAATAAATAGGGGAACGGTCCCATTATACAGCAATTATAACGAAAATACTTGTAAAAAATGCTAGTCATCATCAAAGAGTCCTTGTTAAATGAAATGCAATGCCTTCCTCATTCCAAGGGAGTGTAGACGTGCTTGTTTCCATGAATATAGTTCCTTTTATTGGCAACAAGTAATTTCCAAGATCATTAAGTGTGGAAGAGTTGTGGCAGCAAAAGTAGAGCCTTGCTACAAATAAATGGTGGAACTGTCCCATTATACAGCAATTCTCCAGAAAATACTTGTAAAAAATGCCAGTCATCATCAAAGATTCCTTGTTGAAGGAAATGCAATGCATTCCTAGTTCCAAGGGAGTGTAGATGTACTTGTTTCAGTGAATATAGTACCTTTTGTGGTTAAACAATCTATTTCCAAGCTTATTAAGTGTGAAAGAGTTGTTGCAACAAAAGGTGGAGCCTTATACTGAAAATACTTGTAACAAAAGCTAGTCATCATCAAAGAGCAATTATAGTGAAAATACTTGTAAAAAATGCTAGTCATCATCAAAGACTACTTGTTGAATGAAATGCAATGCATTCCTAGTTCCAAGGGAGTGTAGATCTGCTTCTTCCAGTAAATATGATTCCTTTTGTGTGCAAACAAGCTATTTTCAAGATCATTCAGTGTGAATGAGTTTCTGTGAATCTAATTCCATTTCTAGGCAAACAAGCTATTTTCACGATCATTTAGTGTGAATGAGTTATTGCAACAAAAGGTTGAGTCTTGTTATGAATAAATGGGGAGACAGTCCCATTATACAGTAATTATACTTGTAAGAAATGCTAGTCATCATCAAAGAGTCCTTGTTGAATGAAATTCAATGCATTCCTAGTTCCAAGGGCGAGTAGATGTGGTTGCTTCAATGAATCTAGTCCCTTTTGTGGGCAAACAAGCTATTTTAAAGATCATTAACAATGAATGAGTTGTTCCAACAAAAGGTTGAGCCTTGTTAGAAATAAATGGGGAGATGGACCCATTATACAGTAATTATTTCAAAAATAGTTGTAAGAAATGCTAGTGATCCTCAAAGAGTCCTTGTTGAATGAAATTGAATGCTTTGCTAATTCCAAGGGAGAGTAGGTGTGGTTGTTTCAGCGAATCCAGTTCCTTTTGTGGGCAAATAAGCTATTTTAAAGGTGATTAAGTGTGAATGAGTTGCTGTAACAAAAGGTTGAGCCTTGTTACAAATAAATGTGGTTATTTCAGTGAATCTAGTCACTTTTATGGGCAAACAAGCTATTTTCAAGATCATTAAGAGTGATTGAGTTTTTGCAATAAAATGTTGAGCCTTGTTACAAATAAATGGGAAGTCAGTCCCATTATATAGAAATTATAGCGAAAATAGTTGCAAGAAATGCTAGCCATCATCAAAGAGTCCTTGTTGAAGGAAATTCAATGCATTCCTAGTTTTCAGGAAGAGTAGGTGTGGTTGTTTAAGAGAATCCATATCGTTTTGTGGGCCAAGAAGCTATTTTAAAGATCATTAAGAGTGAATGAGTTGTTGCAACAAAAGGTTGAGCCTTGTTACAGAGAAATAAGCAGACGGTCCCATTATACAGTAATTATACCGAAAATAGTTCTAAGAAATGCTAGTCATCGTCAAAGAGTCCTTGTTGAATGAAATTCAATGTGTTCCTAGTTCCAAGGGAGAGTAGATATGGTTGTTTCAGTGAATCTAGTCCCTTCTCTGGGGAAACAAGCTATTTTCAAGATCATTAAGAGTAAATGAGTTGATGCAACAAAAGGTTGAGCCTTTTTATGAATAAATGGGGAGACGGTCCCATTATATAGTAATTATACCGAAAAAACTTGTATGAAAAGCTAGTCATCATCAAAGAGTCCTTGTTGAATGAAACTGAATGCATTGCTAATTCCAAGGGAGAGTAAGTGTGGTTAGTTCAGTGAATCCAGTTCTTTCTGTGGGCAAATAAGCTAATTTAAAGATCATTAAGTGTGAATGAGTTGTCGTAACAAAAGGTTGGGCCTTGTTACGAATAAATGGGGAGACGGTCCCATTATACAGTAATTATACCGGAAATACTTGTATGAAATGCTTGTGATGATCAAAAAGTCCTTGTTGAATGAAATTCAATGCATTCCTAGCTCTAAGGGAGACTAGATGTGGTTATTCCAATGAATCTTGTCCCTTTTATGGGCAAACGAGCTATTTTCAAAATCCTTAAGAGTGAATGAGTTGTTGCAAGAAAAGGTTGAGGCTTATTACGAATAAATGGGAAGACGGTCCCATTATACAGCAATTATACGAAAAATAGTTGTAAGAAATGCTTGTCATCATCAAGCAGTCCTTATTGAATGAAATTCAATGCGTTGCTACTTCTAAGGCTGAGTAGGTGGGGTTGTTTCAGTAAATCTAGTTCTTTTTATAGGCAAATAAGCTATTTTAAAGATCATTAATTATAAATGAGTTGTTGCAACAAAAAGTAGATGTCGTGGTTTCATTAAATCTAGTCCCTTTTATGGGCAAACAAGCCATTTTCAAGATCATTAAGAGCGATTGAGTTGTTGCAAATAAATGGGGAGATAGTCCCATTATACAGTAGCTATACCGAAAATACTTGTAAGAAATGCTAGTCATCATTAAAAAGTCCTTTGTGAATGAAATTCAATGCATTGCTAATTCCAAGGGAGAGTAGGTGGGGTTGCTTTAGTGAATCCAGTTCCTTTTGTGGGCAAATAAGTTATTTTAAAGATCATTAAGTGTGAATGAGTTGTTGCATTAAAAGGTTGAGTCTTGTTACGAATAAATGGGGAGACTGTCCCATTATACCAAAATTATACCGAAAATACTTGTATGAAATGCTAGTCATCATCAATGAGTCCTTGTTGAATGAAATTCAATGCATTCCAAGTTCCAAGTGAGAGTAGATGTGGTGGTTTCAGTGAATCTAGTCCCTTTTATGGGCAAACAAGCTATTTTCAAGATCATTAAGAGAGAATGAGTCATTGCAATAAAAGGTTGAGCCTTGTTACAAATAAATGGGGAGACGGTCCCATTGTACAGAAATTATACCAAAAATAGTTGTAAGAAATGCTAGTGATCATCAAAGGGTCCTTGTTGAATGAAATTCAATGCGTTGCTAATTCCAAGGGTGTGTTAGTGTGGTTGTTTCAGTGAATACAGTGCCTTTTGTGGGCAAATTAGCTATTTTAAAGATCATTAAGTGTTAATGAGTTGTTGCAACAAAATGTTGAGCCTTGTTACGAATAAATAGGGAGACAGTCCCATCATACAGTAATTATACCGAAAATACTTGTATGAAATGCTAGTCATCATCAAAGAGCACTTGTTGAATGAAATTCAATGCATTCCTAGTTCCAAGGGAGAGTAGATGTGGTTGTTTCAGTGAATCCAGTTCCTTTTGTGGGCAAAGAAGCTATTTTTAGGGTCATTAAGAGTGAATGAGTTGTTGCAATAAAAGGTTAAGCCTTGTTACAAATAAATGGGGAGATGGTCCCATTATACAGTCACTATACCAAAAATACTTGTAAGAAATACTAGTCATCATCAAAGAGTCTTTGTTGAATGAAATTCAATGCATCGCTAATTCCAAAGGAGTGTTGGTGTGGTTGTTTCAATGAATACAATGCCTTTTGTGGGCAAATTAGCTATTTTAAAGATCATTAAGTGTTAATGAGTTGTTGCAACAAAATGTTAAGCCTTGTTACGAATAAATAGGGAGACAGTCCCATCATACAGTAATTATATTGAAAATACTTGTATGAAATGCTAGTCATCATCAAAGAGCACTTGTTGAATGAAATTCAATGCATTCCTAGTGCCAAGGGAGAGTAGATGTGGTTGTTTCAGTGAATCCAGTTCCTTTTGTGGGCAAAGAAGCTATTTTTAGGGTCATTAAGAGTGAATGAGTTGTTGCAATAAAAGGTTGAGCCTTGTTACAAATAAATGGGGAGATGGTCCCATTATACAGTCACTATACCAAAAATACTTGTAAGAAATACTAGTCATCATCAAAGAGTCTTTGTTGAATGAAATTCAATGCATTGCTAATTCCAAAGGAGTGTTGGTGTGGTTGTTTCAGTGAATACAATGCCTTTTGTGGGCAAATTAGCTATTTTAAAGATCATTAAGTGTTAATGAGTTGTTGCAACAAAATGTTAAGCCTTGTTACGAATAAATAGGGAGACAGTCCCATCATACAGTAATTATATTGAAAATACTTGTATGAAATGCTAGTCATCATCAAAGAGCACTTGTTGAATGAAATTCAATGCATTCCTAGTGCCAAGGGAGAGTAGATGTGGTTGTTTCAGTGAATCTAGTCCCATTTCTGGGCAAACAAGCTATTTTCAAGATCATTAAGAATGAATGAGTTATTGCAACAAAAAGAAGAGCCTTGTTATGAATAAATGGGGAGACGGTCCCATTATATAGTAATTATACCAAAAATACTTGTATGAAATGCTAGTCATCATCAAAGAGTCCTTGTTGAATGAAATTCAATGCATTCCTAGTTCTAAGGCAGAGTAGGTGCGGTTGTTTCAGTGAATCCATATCGTTTTGTGGGCCAACAAGCTATTTTCAGGACCATTAAGAGTGAATGAGTTATTGCAACAAAAGGTTGAGCCTTGTTACGGATAAATGGGAAAACGGTCCCATTATACAATAATTATACTGAAAATACTTGTAAAAAATGCTAGTCATCATCAAAGAGTCCTTGTTGAGTGAAATTCAATGCTTTGCTAATTCCAAGGGAGAGTAGGTGTGGCTGTTTCAGTGGATCCAGTTCCTTTTATGGGCAAATAAGCTATTTTAAAGATCATTAAGTGTGAATGAGTTGTTGCAACAAATTGTTGAGCCTTGTTACGAATAAATGGGGAGATGATGCCATTATACAGTAATTATACCGAAAATAGTTGTAAGAAATGCTAGTTAACATCAAAGAGTCTTTCTTGAATGAAATTCATTGCATTCCTAGTTCCAAGGAAGGGTAGATGTGGTTGTTTCAGTGAATCTAGCCCCTTTTATGGGCAAACATACTATTTTCAAGATCATTAAGAGTCAATGATTTGTTGCAACAAAAGGTTGAGCCTTGTTACAAATAAATGGGGAGACGGTCCCATTATACAGTAATTATACCGAAAATAGTTGTAATAAATGCTAGTCATCATCTAAAGGACCTTGTTGAATGAAATTCACTGCATTGCTAATTCCAAGGGAGAGTAGGTGTGGTTGTTTCAATGAATCCAGTTCCTTTTGTGGGCAAATAAGCTATTTTAAAGATCATTAAGTGTGAATGAGTTGTTGCAACAAATTGTTGAGCCTTGTTACGAATAATTATACTGAAAATACTTGTATGAAATGCTAGTCATTATCAAAGAGTCCTTGTTCAATAAAATTCAATGCATTCCTAGCTCAAAGGGAGACTAGATGTTGTAACAAAAGGTTGAGCCTTGTTCCGAATAAATAGGGAGACGGTCTCATTATATCGTAATTATACCGAAAATACTTGTATGAAATGCTAGTCATCATCAAAGTGTCCTTGTTGAATGAAATTCAATGCATTCCTAGTTCAAAGGCAAAGTAGATGTGGTTGTTTCAATGAATCTAGTCCCTTTTGTGGGCACACAAGCTATTTTCAAGATCATTAAGATTGAATGAGTTATTGCAACAAAAGGTTGAGCCTTGTTATGAATAAATGGGGAGACGGTCCCTATATACAATAATTATACCGAAAATACTTATAAGAAATGCTAGTCATCATTAGAGTCCTTATTGAATGAATTTCAATGCATTGCTAATTCCAAGGGAGAGTAAGTGTGGTTGTTTCAGCGAATCCAGTTCCTTTTGTGGGTAAATAGGCTAATTTCAAGATCATTATGAGTGAATGAGTTGTTGCAACAAAATGTTGAGCCTTTTTACGAAATAATGGCAAGACGATCCCACGATACAGTAATTATACCAAAAATACTTGTAAGAAATGCTAGTCATCATGATAGACTCCTTGTTGAATGAAATCCAATGCATTCCTAGTTCAAAGGGTGAGTAGGTGTGGTTGTTTCAGTGAATCCAGTTCCTTTTGTGGGCAAACGAGCTATTTTCAACATCTTGAGGAGTAAATGAGTTGTTGTAACAAAAGCTGGAGGCTTGTTACAAATAAATGGGGGAACGGTCCCATTATACAACAATTATACAGAAAAATGCTAGTCATCATCAAAGTCTCCTTGTTGAATAAGGTTCAATGCATTCCAAGTTCCAACAGAGTTTAGATGCGCTTGTTCCAGTGAATATAGTTACGTTTGGGGGCAAAAAAGCTATTTTCAGGATCATTAAGTGTGAATGAGTTATTGCAACAAAAGGTCGATACTTGTTACGAATAAATTGGGAGATAGTTCCGATTATACAGTAATTATACCGAAAATAACTATGAGAAATGCTAGTCATGATCAAAGAGCACTTGTTGAATGAAATTCAATGCATTCCTAGTTCCAAGGGAGGGTAGATGTGGTTGTTTCAGTGAATCTAGTTCATTTTGTTGGCAAAAAAGCTATTTCCATCATCATTAAGTGTCAATGAGTTGTTGCAAGAAAACGTGGAGCCTTGTCAAGAATAAAAGGGGGAACAGTCCCATTATACAACAATTATACAGAAAATTACTGTAAAAAAAGCTCATCATCATCAAAGTCTCCTTAGTGAATGAAATTCAATGCATTCCTAGTTGTCAGGAAGTGTAGATGTGCTTGTTCCAGTGAATATAGTTCCTTTTGTGGGCAAAGCAGCAATTTCCAAGATCATTAAGTGCATATGAGTTGTTGCAATAAAAGGTGGAGGCTTGTTACGAATAAATAGGGCAACGGTCCCATTAAACAGCAATTATACAAAAAAAATACTGGTAAAAAATGCCAGTCATCTGCAAAGACTCCTTTTTTGAGTAAAATTCAATGCATTCCTAGTTCCGAGGGAGAGTAGATATGCTTGTTCCAGTGAATATACTTCCTTTTGTGCGCAAACAAGCTATTTCCAAAATCATTAAGTGTGAATAAGTTGTTGCAACAAAAGGTTGAGCCTTACTACGAACAAATGGGTAGAGGGTCCCATTACACAAAAATTATAATGAAAATACTCATAAGAAATCCTAGTCATCATCAAAGAGTCCTTGTTGAATGAAATTCATTGCATTCCTGGTTCCAAGGGAGAGTAGATGTGCTTGCTTCAGTGAATCTACTTCCTTTTGTGGGCAAAGAAGCTATTTTGAAAATCATTAAGTGTGAATGAGTTGTTGCAAGAAAAGGTGGAGCCTTACTATGAATAAATGGTGGAACAGTCCCATTATACAGCAATAATACAGAAAATACTTGTAAAAAATGCTAGTCATCATCAGAGACCCCATGTTGAATGAAATACAATGCATTCTTAGTTCCAAGCAAGAGTAGATATGCTTGTTTGAGTGAATAGAGTTCCTTTTGTGGGGAAGAAGGCTATTTCCAAGATCATTAACCGTGAATGAGTCATTACAACAAAAGTTGGAACCTTGTTACAAATAAATGGGGAGAGAGTCCCATTATACCATAATTTTAATGAAAATACTTGGGAAAAATGCTAGTCATCATCAAAGAGTCATTGTTGAATGAAATTCAATGCATTCCTGGTTCCAAGGGAGAGTAGATGTACTTGTTTTAGTGAACCTACTTTCTTTTGTGGGCAAAGAAACTATTTCCAAGATCATTTAGTGTGAATGTGTCGTTGCAACAAAAAGTGGAGCCTTGTTATGAATAAATGGGGAGACGGTCCCATTATACCGTAATTATACCAAAAATACTTGTATGAAATGCTAGTCATCATCAAAGAGTCCTTGTTCAATGAAATTCAATGCATTCCTAGCTCCAAGGGTGTGAAGATGTGCTTGTTTTTGGTGAATATAATTCCATTTGTCGCCAAACAAGCTATTTCCTAGACAATTAAGTGTGAATAAGTTATTGCAACAAAAGGTGGAGTCTTGTTATGAATAAATGAGGGAACGGTCCCATTATACAGCAATTATATAAAAAATACTTGTGAAAAATGGTAGTCATCATCAAAGACTCCTTGTTGTTATAACTAAATGAGGGAACGGTCCCATTACACATCAATTATACAGAAAATACTTGTGACAAATGCTAGTCTTCATCTAAGACTCCAGGTTGAATCTGCTTCCTTTTGTAGGCAAACATGCTATTTCCAAATTCATTAGGTGTGAATGAGTTGTTCCAACAAAAGGTGGACCCTTGTCAAGAATAAAAGGGGGAACGGTCCCATTATACAGCAATTATAGAGAAAATAGTTGTAAAAAAAGCTCAGCATCATCAAAGTCTCCTTGGTGAATGAAATTCAATGCATTCCTAATTCCTAGGAAGTGTAGATGTGCTTGTTCCAGTGAATATAGTTCCTTGTGTGGGCAAACAAGCTATTTCCAAGATCATTAAGTGTGCATGAGTTGTTGCAATAAAAGGTGGAGCCTTGTTATGAATAAATGGTGGAACGGTCCCATTATACAGCAATTATACAGAAAATACTTGTAAAAAATGCTAGTCATCATCAAAGACTCAATGTTGAATGAAATGCAATGCATTCCTAGTTCCAAGGGAGTGTAGATCTGCTTGTTTGAGTGAATATAGTTCCTTTTGTGGGGAAGCAAGCTATTTCCAAGATCATTAAGTGTGAATGAGTTGTTGCAACAAAAGTTGGAGTCGTGTTACGAACAAATGGGGAGACGGTCCCATTATATAGTAATTGTAATGAAAATACTTGTAAGAAATGCTAGTCATGATCAAATAGTCCTTGTTTGATGAGAACCATACAGATGATGGGTGGAAGGCTTCAAAGGATGCAAAAGGTCCATTCCAGTAAGCCCAATAACATGAGCTAGAGCTTCAATGGATGGAAGAGGCCCAATAACACCAGTGAGAGCTTCAATCAATGCAAGAGGTCTATTGCACTTTCTAGAAGGTCCAATAACATGAGCTGGATCTAGAAGGATAAAAGAAGCACTAAATGGGCTGATTAAAGACGTTCAAGCCAACCAAGTTTCAAATGGTGCGAATTCAAGCTTGAAAGAGAGTCAAGGCCTTATTAACATCATTGGAATACTTAAAGTGTTAGGACTAAGTAATAGCAGTCACCCCAAATTAAGAGTTTATTTTCTATGTAAGAATTTGTACCTAGATAGGAATTCCTCCTAAATAAAGAATTGTACTAAGTAGGAATTTGTACCTCTTTAGGATTGTTATCTTAGCCTATAAATAGGCACCCCTTGTAACATAAAAAATATAAGACAATTTTAAGTGAAATAGAAAGTAAGGGTTTTTTCTCCCTCGGTTCTTTTGAGAACTAAAGACCTTATCAAGAGGTACTTCTTCTTGCGGCGTTCAAATGGACTTCTTCTTTCAGTGAATCTACTTACTTTAGAGGGCAAACAAGCTATTTCTAAGATCATTAAGTGTGAATGAGCAGTTGCAACAACAGGTGGAGCCTTGTCACAAATAAATGGGGGAACGGTCCCATTAAACAGCAATTATACAGAAAATAGTTGTAAAAAATGCTTGTCATCATCAAAGAGTCCTTGTTGAATGGAATTCAATGCATTCCAGGTTCCAAGGGAGAGTAGATGTGCCTGTTTCAGTGAATCTACTTCCTTTTGTGGGCAAAGAAGCTATTTCCAAGATCATTCAATGTGAATGAGTTGTTGCAAGAAAAGGTGGAGCCTTGTTACAAATAAATGGGAAGACAGTCCCTTTAAAGAGCAACTATACCTAAAATACTTGCACAAAATGCTAGTCATCATTAAAGACTCCTTGTTGAATGAAATGCAATGCATTCCTAGTTCCACGGAAGTGTAGATCTGCTTGCATCAGTGAATATAGTTCCTTTTCGGGGCAAACAAGCTATTTCCAAGATCATTAAGTGTGAGTGAGTTGTTGCAACAAAAGGTGGAGCCTTGTTACAAATAAATGGGGAGACAATCCCATTATACAAAAATTATATTGAAAATACCTATAAGAAATGCTAGTAATCTTCAAAGAGTCCTTGTTGAATGAAATTCAATGCATTCCTAGTTTCAAGGGAGAGTAGATGCGCTTATTTCAGTGAATCTACTACCTTTTGTAGGCAAACAAGCTATTTCCAAATTCATTAAGTGTGAAAGAGTTGTTGCAACAAAAGGTGGAGCATTGTCAAGAATAAATGGGTGAACGGTCCCATTATACAACAATTATACAGAAAATACATGTAAAAAAGCTGGGCATGATCAAAGTCTCTTTGTTGAATGAAATTCTATGCATTCCTAGTTCCCAGGGAATATAGTTCCTTCTGTGCGCAAACAAGCTATTTGCAAAATCATTAAGTGCGAATTAGTTGTTGCAATACAAGGTGGAGCCTTGTTACGAATAAATGGGGAGACGGCCCCATTATACAATAATTATACTGAAAATACTTGTATGAAATGGTAGTCATCATTAAAGAGTCCCTGTTGAATGAAATTCAATGCATTCTTAGTTCCAAGGGAGTGTAGATGTGCTTGTTTAAGTGAATCTAGTTCATTTTATGGGCAAACAAGCTATTCTCAAGTTCATTGAGAGTGAATGAGTTGTTGCAACAAAAGGTGGAGCCTTGTTATGAATAAATGGGGCGACGGTCCCACTAAAGAGCAATTATAGTGAAAATACTTGTAAAAAATGCTAGTCATCATCAAAGACTACTTGTTGAATGAAATGTAATGCATTCCTAGTTCCAAGGGAGTGTAGATCTGCTTCTTTCAGTGAATATAGTTCCTTTTGTGGGCAAACAAGCTATTTCCAAGAACATTAAGTGTGAATGAGTTGTTGCAACAAAAGGTTGAGCCTTGTTACGAATAAATAGGGCGACGCTCCCATTATACAGTAATTATATTGAAAATACCTGTAGGAAATGCTAGTCATCTTCAAGGAGTCCTTGTTGAATGAAATTCAATGCATTCCTAGTTCCAAGGGAGTGTAGATGTGCTTGTTTCAGTGAACATAGTTCCTTTTGTTGGCAAACAAGCTATTTCCAAGATCATTAAGTGTCAAAGAGTTGTTGGAAGAAAAGTTGGAGGCTTGTTACGAATAAATGGGGAGACGGTCCCTTTAAACAGTAATTATATGGAAAATACTTATAAGTAATGCTAGTCATCACCAAAGAATCCTTGTTGAATGAAATTCAATGCATTCCTGGTTCCAAGGGAAAGTAAAGGTGCTTATTTTAGTGAATCTACTTCCCTTTGTGGGCAAAGAAGCAATTTCCAAGATCATTAAGTGCGAATGTGTTGTTGCAATAAAAGGTGGAGCATTGTTATGAATAAATGAGGGGACGGTCCCATTAAAGAGCAATTATATCAAGAATACTTGTGCAAAATACTAGTCATCATGAAAGACTCCTCGTTAAATGGAATGCAATGCATTCCTAGTTCCAAGGAAGTGTAGATCTGCTTGTTTCAGTGAATATAGTTCCTTTTGTAGCCAAACAAGCTATTTCCAAGATCATTAAGTGAGAATGAGTTGTTGTAACAAAAGTTGGAGTCTTGTTACAAATAAATGGGGAGATGGCCCCATTATACAGTAATTATAACAAAAATACTTGTAAGAAATGCTAGTCATCATCAAAGGCTCCATGTTGAATGACATGCAATGCATTCCTAGTTCGAAGGGAGTTTTGATGTGATTATTTCAGTGAATCTAGTTCGTTTTGTGGGCAAACAAGCTATTTCCAAGATCATTAAGTGTGAATGCGTTGTTGCAACAAAAGGTGGAGGCTTGTTATGAATAAATGGGGCAAGAGACCCATTATAGAGCAATTATACCAAAAATACTTGTAAAAAATGCTAGACATCATCAAAGACTCCTTATTGAATGAAATGCAATGCATTCCTAGTTCCAAGGGAGTGTAGATGTGCTTGTTTTAGTGAATCTAGCTGATTTTGTGGGCAAACAAGCTATTTTCATCATCATTGAGAGTGAATCAATTGTTGCAAGAGAAGGTGGAGCCTTGTTCAAATACATGGGGTGACGGACCCATTATAGAGCAATTATACTAAAAATACTTGTACAAAATGCTTGTCATCATCAAAGACTCCTTGTTGAATAAAATGCAATGCATTCCTAGTTCCAACGAACTGTAGATGTGCTTGTTTCAGTGAATATAGTTCCTTTTGTGGGCAAACAAGCTATTTCCGAGATCATTATGTGTGAATGAGTTATTGCAACAAAACTTGGAGCCTTGTTACAAATGAATGGCGGGACAGTCCCATTAAACAGCAATTATACTGAAAATACAGGCAAAAAGTACTACTCATCATCAAAGACTCCTTGTTGAATTAAAATGCAATGCATTTCTAGTTCCAAGGGAGTGTAGATGTGCTTGTTTCAGTGAATCTTGTTCGTTTCGTGGGCAAACAAGCTATTTCCAAGATCATTAAGTGTGAATGGATTGCTGCAACAACAGGTGGAGCCTTGTCACCAATAAATGGGGGAACGATCCCATTGAACAGCAATTATACAGAAATTACTTGTAAAAAATGCTAGTCATCGTCAAAGACTCCTTGTTGAATGAAATTCAATGCATTCCTAGTTCCAAGGGAGTGTAGATGTGGTTGTTTCTGTGAATATAGTTCCTTTTGTGGGAAAACAAGTCATTTCCAAGATCATTAAGTGTAAGTGAGATGTTGCAACAAAAGGTGGAGCCTTGTTATCAATAAATGGTGAGACGGTCCCATTATACAGTAATTATACTGAAAATACCTCTAAGAAATGCTAGTCATCTTCAAAGAGTCCTTGTTGAATGAAATTCAATGCATTCCAAGTTCCAAGGTAGAGTAGATGTGGTTGTTTCAATGAATCTAGTTCGTTTTATGGGCAAACAAGCTATTTCCAAGGTCATTCAGTGTGAATGAGTTGTTGCAACAAAAGGTGGAGCCTTGTTACGAATAAATGGGGGAACGGTCGCATTAAACAGCAATTATATGGAAAATACTTGTAAAAAATGCTAGTCATCATCAAAGACTCCTTGTTGAATGAAATTCAATGCATTCCAAGTTCTAAGGGAGTGTGAATCTAGTTCCTTCTGTGGGCAAACAAGCTATTTTGAAGATCATTAAGTGTGAATGAGTTATCGTAACAAATGGTGGAGCCTTGTCATGAATAAATGGGGAGATGGTCCCATTATACAGTAATTATAATGAAAATACTTGTAAGAAATTCAATGATCAAAGAGTCCTTGTTGAATGAAATTCAATGCATTCCTAGTTCCAAGGCAGAGTAGACATGGTTGTTTCAATGATTCTAGTTCCTTTAGAGGGCAAACAAGCTATTTTCAAGATCAGTAAGAGTGAATGAGTTGTTGCAACAATAGGTGGAGCTGTCTTACGAATAAATGGGGAGACAGTCCGATTATACAGTAATTACACCGAAAAGGCTTGTAAAAACTGCTAGTCATCATGAAAGTGTCCTTGTCAAATGAAATTCAATTCATTTCTAGTTCCAAGGGAGAGTAGATGTGCTTATTTCAGTGAAACTAGTTCCTTTTGTGCGCATAGAAGCTATTTCCAAGATCATTAAGTGTGAATGAGCTGTTTTCACAAAAGGTGCAGCCTTGTTATGAATAAATGGGGAGACAGTGCCATTATATAGTAATTATAATGAAAATATTTTTAAGAAATGTTAGTCATCATCAAAGAGTCCTTGATGAATGAAATTCAATGGATTCCTTGTTCCAAGGGAGGGTAGATATGGTTGTTTTAGTGAATCTAGTTCCTTTTGTGGGCAAACATGCTATTTTCAATATCATTAAGAGAGAATGAGTTGTTGCAACAAAAGGTGGAGCCTTGTTTTGAATAAATGGGGAGACAGTCCCATTATACAGTAATTATACTAGAAATACTTGTAAGAAATGCTAGTCATGATCAAACAGTCCAAGCTGAATGAAATTCAATGCATTCCAACTTCCCAGGGAGAGTAGATGTGCTTGTTTCAGTGAATCTAGTTCCTTTTATGGGCACACAAACAATTTCAAAGATCATTAAGTGTGAATGAGTTGTTGCAACAAAAAGTGGACCCTTGTTACGAATAAATGGGGAGACAGTGTCGTTATACAGTAGTTATACCGGAAATACTTGTAAGAAATGCTAGTCATGATCAAACAATCCTTGTTGAATGAAATTCAATGCATTCCCAATTCCCAAGGAGTGTAGATATGCTTTTTTCAATGAAGATAGTTCCTTTTATGGTCAAACAAGGTATTTTCAAGATCATTAAATGTGAATGAGTTGTTATAACAAAAGGTGGAGCCTTGTCACGAATAAATGGGGGAACAAAGGGATTGTAGATGTGCTTGTTTTAGTGAATCTAGTTCCTTTTGTGGGCAAA
Organism: Bruguiera gymnorhiza; assembly: GCA_020883675.1. Taxonomy (NCBI): domain Eukaryota; kingdom Viridiplantae; phylum Streptophyta; class Magnoliopsida; order Malpighiales; family Rhizophoraceae; genus Bruguiera; species Bruguiera gymnorhiza. Next base: position 220,855 of record JAIRCJ010000093.1, read on the forward strand.
CAAGCTATTTTCAACATCATTAAGAGTGAATGAAGTTGTTGCAACAAAAGGTGGAGGCTTATTAGGAATGAATGGGGAGACAACTCCCATTATATAGTAATTATACCGAAAATACTTGTAAAAAATGCTAGTGATCATCAAAGAGTCCTTATTGAATGAAATTCAATGCCTTCCTAGTTCCAAGGGAGAGTGGATGTGCTTGTTTTAGTGAAACTAGTTCCTTTTGTGGGCATAGAAATGTTAGTCATCATTAAAGAGTGTCCTTGTTGAAGGAAATTCAATGGATGCAAGAGGTCCATTGCACATTCCAGAAGGCCCAATAACACAAGCTAAAGCTTCAATGGATGCAAGAGGACCATTGCACTTTCCATAAAGCCCAACTCAAAGATGAAAGAAGCACTAAATGGGCTGTTAAGGATGTTCAGGCCAACCAAGCTTTAAATGGTGTGAATTCAAGCTTGAAAGATAGTCCAAGCCTTATTAATATCATTGGAGTACTTAAAGTGTTAGGACTAAGTAATAGTAGTCACTCCAAATTAGGAGTTTATTTTCTATGTAAGAATTTGTACCTATATATGAATTCTTTCGAAATAAGGAATTGTACGAAGTAGGAATTTGTACCTCTTTAGGATTATTATCTTAGCCTATAAATAGGCACCCTGTGTCACATTAGAAAAAAGATCAGACAACTTTGAGTGAAATAGAAAGCAAGGGTTTTTCTCCCTCAGTTCTTTTAAGAGCTAAAGAACTTATCATGAGGTACTTCTTCTTGTGGCATTCAAATCAACTTAACACTCTCAATTCCCTTCTTTTTTGGAGTGTGGCGTCCATATTCCTTCGAATATTGGGTCAAGGGTTTTTGTTACTAAACTCTAATTTAGCTTTCTTGGTCATTCTTTGATTCCTTGTGTGCATTGGGTCCTTATGCCACATCTTTTTAGGGTTTTCTGCATCACTAGGAACTAGGAATGCATTGAATTTCATTCAACAAGGAGTCTTTCATGATGACTAGCATTTTTTACAAGTATTTTCTGTATAATTTCTCTATAATGGGACTGTTCTCCCATTTATTCATGACAAGTTTCAACCTTTTGTTGCAACAACTCATTCACACTTAATGATCTTGAAAATAGCTTGTTTGCCCATAAAACAAACTAGATTCACTAAAACAAGCACATCTACACTCCTTTGGAACTAGGAATGCATTGAATTTCATTCAACAAGGAGTCTTTGAAGATGACTAGCATTTTTTAGAAGGATTTTCTGTATAATTGCTGTATAATGGGACCGTTCCTTGATTTATTTGTGACAAGGCTCCACCATTTGTTGGAACAACTCACTCACACTTAAAAAGATCTTGGAAATAGCTTGTTTGCCCACAAAAGGAACTATATTCATTGAAACAAGCACATCTACACTCCCTCAAAACTAGGAATGCATTGAATTTCATTCAACAAGGACCCTTTGTTGTTGACTAGCACTTTTTACAAGTATTTTCTGTATAATTGCTTTATAACAGGACTGTTCCCCCATTTATTCGTGACAAGGCTCAACCCTTTGTTGCAACATCTCATTCACACTTAATGATCTCAGAAATAGCTTGTTTGCCAACAAAAGGAACTATATTCGCTAAAACAAGCACATCTACACTCCCTTGGAACTAGGAATGCGTTGAATTTCATTCAACAAGAAGGCTTTGATGATGACTAGCATTTTTTACAAATATTTTCTGTATAATTGCTGTATAATGGGAGCATTCCTCGATTTTTTCATGACAAGGCTCCACCATTTGTTGGAACAACTTAGTCACACATAATGATCTTGGAAATAGCTTGTTTGCCCACAAAAGGAACTGCATTCATGGAAACAACCACATCTACTCTCCCTTCAAAATAGGAATGCATTGAATTTCATTCAACAAGGACTCTTTAATGATGACTAGCATTTTTTACAAGAATTTTTGGTATAATTACTGTACAATGGAACAGTCTCCCCATTTATTCGTAACAAGGCTCATCGTTTTGTTGCAACAACTCATTTGCACTTAATGATCTTGGAAATAGCTTGTTTGCCAACAAAAGGAACTATATTCACTAAAACAAGCACACCTACATTCTCTTGGAACTAGGAATGCATTGCATTTCATTCAACAAGGAGTCTTTGATAATGAGTAGCATTTTTTACAAGTATTTTCTATATAATTGCTGTACAATGGGTCCGTTCCTCCATTTATTCGTAACCAGGCTCCGCCTTTTGTTGAAACAACTCATTCACACTTAATGATCTTGGAAATAGCTTGTTTGCCAACAAAAGGAACTATATTCACTGAAACAAGCACATCTACACTCCCTTAGAACTTGGAATGCATTGAATTTCATTCAACAATGAGTCCTTGATGATGACTAGCATTTTTTGTAAGTATTTTCTGTAAAATCGCTCTATATTGGCACCGTTCCCCCATTTATTCATGACAAGGCTCGACCTTTTGTTGGAATAACTCATTCACACTTAATGATCTTAAAAATAGCTTGTTTTCCCACAAAACAAACTTGATTCATTGAAACAAGCACATTTACACTCCCTTGGAACAAGGAATGCATTGAATTTCATTCAACAAGGAGTATTTGAATATGACTAGCATTTATTACATGTATTTTCAATATAATTGCTGTATATTGGGACCGTCTCCCCATTTATTCATAACAAGGCTCAACCTTTTGTTGCAACAACTCATTCACACTTAATGATCTTGAAAATAGCTTGTTTAACCATAAAACGAACTAGATTCACTGAAACAACCACATCTACACTCCGTTGGGACTTGGAATGCATTGAATTTCTTTCAACAAGGAGTCTTTGATGATGACTAGTATTTTGTACAAGTATTTTATGTATAATTGCGGTATAATGGGACCATTCCTTGGAACTTGGAATGCATTGAATTTCATTCAACAAGGAGTCTTTGATGATGACTAGCATTTTTTACAAGTATTTTATGTATAATTGCTGTATAATGGGTCCTTTCCTTGATTTATTCGTGACAAGGCTCCACCATTTGTTGGAACAACTCATTCAAACTTAATGATCTTGGAAATAGCTTGTTGGCCAACAAAAGGAACTATATTCACTAAAACAAGCACATCTACACTCCCTTGGTACTAGGAATGGATTGAATTTCATTCAACAAGGAGTCTGTGATGATGGCTAGCATTTTTTACAGGTATTTTCTGTATAATTGCTGTCTAATGGGACCGTTCCTCAAATTATTCGTGACAAGGCTCCACCATTTGTTGGAACAACTCAGTTACACATAATGATCTTGGAAATAACTTGTTTGCCCACAAAAGGAACTGCATTTACGGAAACAACCACATCTACTCTCCCTTGGAAATAGGAATGCATTGAATTTCATTCAACAAGGACTCTTTGATGATGACTGGCATTTCTTACAAGAATTTTCGGTATAATTACTATACATTGGAACAGTCTCCCCATTTATTCATAACAAGGCTCATCTTTTGCTGGAACAACTCATTCTCACTTAATGATCTTGGAAATAGCTTGTTTGCCAACAAAAGGAACTATATTCACAGGAAGAAGCACATCTACACTCCCTTGGAACTAGGAATGCATTGAATTTCATTCAACAAGGAGTCTTTGACGATGACTACCAATTTTTACAAGCATTTTCTGTATATTTGCAGTATAATGGGGTCGTTCCCCCATTTATTTGTTACCAGGCTCCACCTTTTGTTGCAACAACTCATTGACACTTAATGATCTTGGAAATAGCTTGTTTGCCAACAAAAGGAACTATATTCACTGAAACAAGCACATCTACACTCCCATGGAACTTGGAATGCATTGAATTTCATTCAATAAGGAGTCTTTGATGATGAGTAGCATTTTTTACAAGTATTTTCTTTCTAATTGCTCAATAATGGGACCGTTCTCTCATTTATTCATGACAAGGCTCGAGCTTTTGTTGCAACAACTCATTCACACATAATGGTCTTCAAAATAGCTTCTTTGCCCACAAAATGAACTAGGTGCAACAAGGTTCCACCTTTTTTTGCAACAACTCATTCACACTTAATGATCAAGGAAATAGCTTGTTTGCCAACAAAAGGAACTATATTCACTGAAACAAGCACATCTACACCCCCTTGGAACTAGGAATGCATCAAATTTCATTCAAGAAGGAGTCTTTGATGATGACTAGCATTTTTGACAAGTATTTTCTATATAATTGCTGTATAATGGGACCGTTAATCGATTTATTCATGAAAACGCTCCACCATTTGTTGGGGCAACTCATCAACACTTAATGATCTTGGAAATAGCTTGTTTGCCCACAAAAGGAACTATATTCACTGAAACAAGCACATCTACACACCCTTGGAACTAGGAATGCATTGAATTTCATTCAACAAGGAGCCATTGATGATGACTAGCATTTTTTACAAGTATTTTCTGTATAATTGGTATATAATGTGACCGTTCCCCCATTTATTCATAACGAGGCTCCACCTTTTGTTCCAGCAACTCATTCACACTTAATGATCTTGAAAGTAACTTGTTTGCCCGCAAAACGAACTACATTCAGTGAAACAAGCGCATCTACACTCCCATGGAACTAGGCATTGAATTTGATTCAACAAGGAGTCTTTCATGTTGTGTAGCATTTTTTACAAGTATTTTCTGTATAATTGCTGTATAATGGGACCGTTCGTCGATTTATTCGTGAGAAGGCTCCACCATTTGTTGGAACATCTCATTCACACTTAATGATCTTGGAAAAAGAACTGGATTCACGGAACAACCACAACTACTCCCCCTTGGAACTAGGAATGCATTGAATTTCATTCTACAAGGACTCTTTGATGATGACTAGCATTTCTTACAGGTATTTTCAGTATAATTTTTGTATAATGGGACAGTCTCACCATTTATTTGTAACAAGGCTCATCCTCTTATTGCAACAACTCATTCACACTTAATGATCTTCAAAATAGCTTGTTTGTCCAGAAAAGGAACCCTATTCACCTAAACAAGCACATCTACACTCCCTTGGAACTTGGAATGCATTGAATTTCATTCAACAAGGAGCCTTTGATGATCATTAGCATTTTTATACGTATTTTCCGTATAATTGCTGTATAATGGGACCACTAATTAATTTATTTGTGACAAGGCTCCACCATTTGTTGGAACAACTCATTCACACTTAATGATCTTGGAAATAGCTTGTTTGCCCACAAAAGGAACTATATTCAGTGAAGCAAGCAGATCTACACTCCTATGGAACTAGGAATGCGTTGAATTTTATTCAACAAGGAGCTTTTGATGATGACTAGCATTTTTTACAAGTATTTTCTGTGTAATTGCTGTATAATGGGATGGTTCCCCCATTTATTCATCACAAGGCGCAACCTTTTTTTGCAACAACTCATTCACACTTGATGATCTTAGAAACAGCTTTTTTTCCGACAAAATGAACTAGATTCACTTAAACAAGCACATCTACATTCCCTTGAAACTAGGAATGCATTGAATTTCATTTAAGAAGGAGTCTTTGATGATGATTAGCATTTTTTACAAGTATTTTCTGTATTATTGCTCTATAATGGGACTGTTCCCCCATTTATTCATGACAAAGCTCAACCTTTTGATACAACAACTCATTCACACTTAATGATCCTAAAAATAGCTTGTTTGCCCACAAAGGAATGCATTGAATTTCATTCAACAAGGAGTCTTTGATGTTGAGTAGCATTTTTTACAAGTATTTTCTGTATAATTGCTGCATAAGAGGACCGGTCCCCCATTTATTTGTAACAAGGCTCCAACTTTTGTTCCAACAACTCATTCACACTTAATGATCTTGGAAATAGCTTGTTTGCCAACAAAATGAACTATATTCACTAGAACAAGCACACCTACACTCCCTTGGAACTAGGAATGCATTGAATTTCATTCAACAAGGAGTCTTTGATGATGACTACCATTTTTTACAAGTATTTTCTGTATATTTGCAGTGTAATGGGGCCGTTCCCCCGTTTATTTGTTACCAGGCTCCACCTTTTGTTGCATCAACTCATTCACACTTAATGATCTTAAAAATAGCTTGTTTGCACATAAAACAAAGTAGATTCATTGAAATAAGCACATCTACACTCCCTTGGAACTTGGAATGCAATGAATTTCATTCAAGAAAGACTCTTGGAAATAGCTTGTTTGCCCACAAAAAGAACTATATTCATTGAAACAAGCACATCTACATTCCCTTGGAACTAGGAATGCATTGCATTTAATTCAACAAGGTGTATTTAATGATGAGTAGCATTTTTTAGAAGTATTTTCTGTATAATTGCAGTATGATGGGACCGCTCCCCCATTTATTCGTAACAAGGCTCGACCTTTTATTGCTACAACTCATTCACACTTAATGATCTTGAAAATAGCTTGTTTGCCCACAAAACGAACTAGATTCATTGAAACAAGCACAACTACACTCCCTTGGAACTTGGAATGCATTGAATTTCATTCAACAAGGAGTCTTTGATGATGACTAGCATTTTTTACAAGTATTTTCTGTATAATTGGTGTATAATTGGACCGTTCCTCGATTTATTCATGGCAAGGCTCCACCATTTGTTGGAACAACTCATTCACACTTAATGATCTTGGAAATAGCTTGTTTGCCCACAAAAGGAATTGGATTCATGGAAACAGCCACATCTACTCTCCCTTGGAACTAGGAATGCATTGACTATCATGCAACAAGAACTCTTTGATGATGACTAGCATTTCTTACAAGTATTTTCAGTATAATTACTGTATAATGGGACAGTCTTCCCATTTATTCGTAACAAGACTCATCCTTTTCTTGAAACAACACATTCACACTTGAAGATCTTGGAAATAGCTTGTTTGCCTACAAAAGGAACTATATTCATTGAAATAAGCACATCTACATTCACTTGGAACTAGGAATGCATTAAATTTCATTCATCAAGGAGTCTTTGATGTTGAGTAGCATTTTTTACAAGTATTTTCTGTATAATTACTATATAATGGGACTGTTCCCCCATTTATTCATCACAAGGCTCCACCTTTTTCTACAACAACTCATTCATAGTTAATAATCTTGGAAATAGCTTGTTTGCAAACAAAAGGAACTATATTCACTAAAACAAGCACATCTATACTCCCTTGGAGCTTGCAATGCATTGAATTTCATTCAACAAGGACTCTTTGATGATGACTAGCATTTCTTACAAGTATTTTCGGTATAATTACTGTATAATGGGACCGTCTCCCCATTTATTCGTAACAAGGCTCCACCTTTTGTTGCAACAACTCATTCACACTTAATGATCTTGAAAATAGCTTGTTTGCCCACAAAAGGAACTAGATTCACTGAAACAACCACATCTACTCTCCCTTGGAACTAGGAATGCATTGAATTTCATTCAACAAGGACTCTTTGATGATGACTAGCATTTCTTAAAAGTATTTTCGGTATAATTACTGTATAATGTGACCATCTCCCCATTTATTCGTAAGAAGGCTCAATATTTTGTTGCAACAACTCATTCACTCTTAATGACCTTGAAAATAGCTTGTTTGCCCACAAAAGGAACTAAAGTCACTGAAATAACCACATCTAACTCTTTGATGATGTCTAGCATTTCATATAAGTATTTTCGGTATAATTACTGTATAATGAGACCGTCTCCCCATTTATTCATAACAAGACTGAAACTTTTGCTGCAACAACTCATTCACACTTAATGATCTTGAAAATAGAATCTTTCGCCACAAAAGGAAATGGATTCACTAAAACAACCACACCTACTGTCCCTTGGAACTAGGAATGCATTGAATTTCATTCAACAAGAACTCTTTGATGATGACTAGCATTTCTTACAAGCATTTTTGGTAAAATTACAATATAATGGGACCCTCTCTCCATTTATTTGTAATAGTGCTCAACCTTTTGTTCCAACAACTCATTCACTGTTAATGACCTTGAAAATCGCTTGTTTGCCCACAAAATGAACTAGAGTCATTGAAATAACCACATCTAGTCTCCCTTGGAGAAAGGAATGCATTGAATTTCATTCATCAAGGTCTCTTTGGCAATGACTAGCATTTCTTACAAGTATTTTCGGTATAATTACTATCTAATGGGACCGTCACCCCATTTATTCATTACAAGGCTCAACCTTTCATTGCAAAAACTCATTCACACTTAATGATCTTAAAAATAGCTACTTTGCCCACAAAAGGAACCAAATTCATTGAAACAACAACATCTACTCCCCCTTGGATCTAGGAATGCATTGAATTTATTTCGACAATGACTCTTTGATGATGACTGGCATTTCATACAAGTATTTTCGGTATAATTACTATATAATGGGACTGTCTCCCCATTTATTCATAACAAGGCTCAACCTTTTGTTGCAACAACTCATTCACTCTTAATGATCTTAAAAATAACTTGTTCACCCACAAAAGGAACTAGATTCAATGAAACAACCACATCTACTCTCCCTTGGAACTAGGAATGCATTGAATTGCATTCAACAAGGACTCTATGATGATGACTAGCATTTCCTATAGGTATTTTTGGTATAATTACTATAAAATGGGATTGTCTCCCCATTTATTCGTAACAAGGCTCAACCTTTTGTTGCAACAACTTAATCATGCTTAATGACCTTGAAAATAGCTTATTTGCCCACAAAAGTAACTAGATTCACTGAAATAACCACATCTAGTCTCCCTTGGAGCTACAAATGCATTGAATTTCATTCAGTAAGGACTCTTTGATGATGACTAGCATTTCTTACTAGTATTTTTGGTACAATTACTATATAATGGGACCGTCTCACCATTTATTAGTAACAATGCTCAACCTTTTGTTGCAACAACTAATTCACTCTTAACGACCTTGAAAATAGCATGTTTAGCCACAAAAAGAACTAGATTCACTAAAATAACCACATCTTGTCTCCCTTGGAGCTAGGAATGCATTGAATTTCATTCAATAAGGACTTTTTGATGATGACTAGCATTTTATACAAGTATTTTCGGTATAATTACTGTATAATGTGACGATCTCCCCATTTATTCGTAACAATGCTCAACATTTTGTTGCAACAACTCATTCACTCTTAATGACCTTGGAAAGAGCTTGTTTGCACACCAAGGGAACTAGATTAATTGAAATAACCACATCTAATCCCCCTTAGAACTAGTAATGCATTGAATTTCATTCAATAAGGACTCTTTGATGATGACCAACATTTCTTACATGTATTTTTGGTATAGTTACTGTATAATGAGACCATCTCCCTATTTATTCGTAACAAGACTCAACCTTTTGTTGCAACAACTCATTCACTCTTAACCATCTTAAAAATGGCTTTTTGGCCCACAAAAGGAACTAGATTCAATAAAACAACCACATCTACTCTCCCTTGGAAGTAGGAATGAATTGAATTTCATTCAACAGGGACTCTATGATGATGTCTAGAATTTCTTACAGGTATTTTCGGTATAATTACTGTATAATGGGACTGTCTCCCCATTTATTCAAAAGAAGGCTTAGCCTTTTGCTGCAACAATTGATTCACTCTTAATGACCTTGAAAATAGCATGTTTGCCCACAAAAGGAACTAGATTAATTGAAATAACCACATCTAGCCTCCCTTAGAGCTAGGAATGCATTGAATTTCATTCAACAATGACTCTTTAATGAGGACTAGCATTTCATACAAGTATTTTCTATATAATTACTGTATAATGAGACAATCTCCCCATTTATTCATAATAAGGCTCAACATTTTGTTGCAACAACTTATTCACTCTTAATGACCTTGGAAATAGCTTGTTTGCCCTCAAAGGGAACTAGATTAACTGAAATAACCACATCTAATCTCCCTTGGAGCTAGGAATGGATTGAATTTCATTCAACAAGGACTCTATGATGATGACTAGCATTTTATACAAGTATTTTTGGTATAATTGCTGTATAATGGGACCGTCTCCCCATTTATTCGTAACAAGGCTCAACATTTTCTTACAACAACTCATTCACAGTTAATGATCTTGAAAATAGCTTATTTGCCAACAAAAGGAGCAGGATTCATTGAAACAACCACACCTACTCTCCTTTGGTACTCGGAATGCATTGAATTTCATTTATGAAGGACTTTTTGATGATGACTAGCATTTCATACAAGTATTTTCGGTATAATTGCTGTATAATGTGACCATCTCTCCATTTATTTGTAACAAAGCTCAACATTTTCTTGCAACAACTCATTCACACTTAATGATCTTGAAAATAACTTATTTACCAACAAAAGGAGCAGGATTCATTGAAACAACCACACCTACTCTCCTTTGGTACTCGGAATGCATTGAATTTCATTTATGAAGGACTTTTTGATGATGACGAGCATTTCATACAAGTATTTTTGGTATAATTATTGTAAAACGGGTCCGTCTTCCCATTTATTCATAACAAGGATCAACATTTTCTTGCAACAACTCATTCACACTTAATGATCTTGAAAATAGCTTATTTGCCAACAAAAGGAGCAGGATTCATTGAAACAACCACACCTACTCTCCTTTGGTACTCGGAATGCGTTGAATTTCATTTATGAAGGACTTTTTGATGATGACTAGCATTTAATACAAGTATTTTCAGTATAATTATTGTAAAACGGGTCCGTCTCCCCATTTATTCATAACAAGGTTCAAGGTTTTCTTACAACAACTCATTCACACTTAATGATCTTAAAAATAGCTTATTTGCCCACAAAAGGAGCTAGATTCCCTGAAACAACCACACCTACTCTCCCTTGGTAATTGGAATGCATTGAATTTCATTCATCAAGAACTCTTTGATGATGACTAGCATTTCATATAAGTATTTTTGGTATAATTACTGTATAATGGGACCATCTCCCTATTTATTCGTAACAAGACTCAACCTTTTGTTTCAACAACTCATTCACTCTTAATGATCTTAAAAATAGCTTGTTGGCCAACAAAAGGAACTAGATTCAATGAAACAACCACATCTACTCTCCCTTGGAACTAGGAATTTATTGAATTTCATTAAAGAAGGACTCTATGATGATCACTAGCATTGCAACAACTTATACACCCTTCATGACCCTGAAAATAGCTTGTTTGCCCATAAAAGGAACTAGATTGACAGAAATAACCACATCTAGTCTCCTTTGGAGCTACGAATGCATTGAATTTCATTCAGTAAGGACTCTTTGATGATGACTAGCATTTCTTACAAGTATTTTCAGTACAATTACTGTATAAGGGGACCATCTCCCCATTTATCCATAACAATGCTCAACCTTTTGTTGCAAAAACTCATTAACACTTAATGAACTTGAAAATAGCTTATTTGCACACAAAAGGAATTGGATTCACAGAAACAACCACACCTACTCTCCCTTGAAACTAGCAATGCATTTGAATTTCTTTCATCTTTCAACAAGGACTCTTTGATGATGACTAGCATTTCTTAAAAGTATTTTCGGCAAAATAACTTTATAATGGGGCTCTCTCCCCATTAATTCGTAACAAGGATCAACCTTTTGTTGCAACAACTCATTCACTTTTAATGATCTTGAAAATCACTTGTTTGCTGAGGAAAGGGACTAGATTCATTGAAACAACCACATCTATTCTCTGTTGGAACTAGGAATGCATTAAATTTCATTCAACAAGGACTATTTTGATGTTGTCTAGCATTTCATACAGGTATTTTCGGTACAATTACAGTATAATGGGACCGTCACCCCATTCATTTGTAACAATGCTCAACCTTTTATTGCAACAACTCATTCACTCTTAATGATCTTGAAAATAGCTTATTGGCACACAAAAGGAACTAGATTCACTGAAACAACCACACCTACTCTCCCTTGGAACTAGGAATGGATTGAATTTCATTCAACAAGGAGTCTTTGATGATGACTAGCTTTTCATACAAGTATTTTCGGTATAATTATTGTATAATGGGACCATCTCCCCATTTATTCGTAACAAAACTCAACCTTTTGTTGCAACAACTCATTCACTCTTAATGACCTTGAAAATAGCTTGTTTGCCCACAAAAAGAACTAGAGTCACTAAAATAACCACATCTAGTCTCTCTTGGAGCTAGGAATACATTAAATTTCATTCAACAAGGACTCTTTGGTGATGACTAGCATTCCATACAAGTATTTTCGGTATAATTATTGTATAATGGGGCCGTCTCCCCATTTATTCGTAACGAGACTCAACCTTTCGTTGCAACAACTCATTCATACTTAATGAACTTCAAAATAGCTTATTTACCCACAAAAGGAACTGGATTCACATAAACAACCATACCTACTCTCCCTTGGAGCTAGCAATGCTTTGAATTTCATTCAATATGGACTCTTGGATGATGACTAGCATTTCTTACATGTATTTTCAGTATAATTACTGTATAGTGGGACCGTCTCCCCATTTACTCATAACAAGGCGCAACCTTTGGTTGCAACAACTCATTCACACTTCATGATCTCAAAAATAGCTTGTTTTCCCACAAAAGGAACTAGCTTCTTTGAACAAGGACTCTTTCATGATGACTAGCATTTCATACAAGTATTTTCCTTATAATTACTGTATAATTGGACTGTCTCCCCATTTATTCATAACAAGACTCAACCTTTTGTTGCAACAACTCATTCACACTTAATGATCTTGAAAATAGCTTATTTGACCACAAAACAAACCAGATTCATTGAAACAACCACACCTACTCTCCCTTGGAACTAGCAATGCATTAAATTTCATTAAATAGGGACTATTTGATGATGACTAGCATTTCTTACATGTATTTTTGGTATAATTATAGTATAATGGGACTATCTCCCCATTTATTCGTAACAGGGCTTAACCTTTTCTTGCAACAACTCATTCACTCTTAAAGATCTTTAAAATAGCTCATTTGCCCACAAAAGGGACTAAATACATTGAAACTACCTCATCTACTCTCCTTTGGAACTAGGAATGTATTGAATTTCATTCAACAAGGACTTTTTGATGATGACTAGCATTTCTTACACTATTTTTTTTATAATTACTATATAGTGGGACCGTCTCCCCATTTATTCGTAACAAGGCCCAACCTTTTATTGCAACAACTGATTCACTCTTAATGATCTTGAAAATAGCTTGTTTGCCCATAAAAAGGACTAGATTCAATGAAACAACCAGAGCTACTCTCCCTTAGAACTAAGAATGCATTGAATTTAATTCAACAAGGACTCTTTGATGATGACAAGCATTTCATACAAGTATTTTTGGTATAATTACTGTATAATAAGACCGTCTCCCCATTTATTTGTAACAAGGAACAACCTTTCATTGCAACAACTCATTCACCTTTGATGATCTTGAAAATAGCTTGTTTGCCCAGGAAAGGGACTAGATTCATTGAAACAACCACACCTACTCTCCCTTAGAACTAGGAATGCATTGAATTTCATTCAACAAGGACTCTTTGATGATGACTAGCATTTCACACAAGTATTTTCTGTATAATTATTGTATCATGGGACTGTCTACCCATTTATTCCTAACAAGCCTCCACCTTTTGTTGCAACAACTCATTCACACTTAATGATCTTGGAAATAGCTTTTTTGACCACAAAAGGAACTAAATTCATTGAAACAACCACATCTACTCTCCCTTGGAACTAGGAATGTGCTGAATTTCATTCAGCAAGGACTTTATGACGATGACTAGCATTTCTTACAAGTATTTTCTTTTTCATTAGTGTATAATGGGACCATCTCCCCATTTATTCGTGACAAGGCTCAACCTTTTGTTGCAACAACTCATTCACTCTTAATGATCTTGAACATTGCTTGTTTGCCCACACAAGGAACTAGTTTAACTGAAACAACCACATCTACTCTCCCTTAAAGCTAGAAATGCATTGAATTTCATTCAACAAGGACTCTTTGATGATCACTAGCATTTCTTACAAGTATTTTCGATATAATTACTGTATAATAGGACCGTCTCCCCATTTATTCCTAACTAGCCTCCACCTTTTGTTGCAACAACTCATTCACACTCAATGATCTTGGAAATAGCTTGTTTGCCAACAAAAGGAACTATATCCACTGGAACAAGTGCATCTAAAGTCCCTTCGAAGTAGGAATGCATTCAATTTCATTCAACAAGGAGACTTTGATAATGACAAGCATTTTCTACAAGTGTTTTCGGTACAATTACTGTATAATGGGACTGTCTCCTCATTTATTCATCACAATGCTCCACCTTTTGTTGCAATAACTCATTCACACCTAATGATCTATAAAATAGCTTGTTTGCCCATAAAGGAACTATATTCATTGAAACAAGCACATCTACACTCCCTTAGAACTAGGAGTGCATTGAATTTTGTTCAACAAGGAATCTTTGATGATGACAAGCATTTTCTAAAAGTATTTTTGGTATAATTACTGTATAATGGGACTATCTCCCCATTTATTTATAACACGACTCCACCCTTTGTTGCAACAACTCATTCACACTTAATGATCTTGACAATATCTTGTTTGCCCAAACATGGAACTAGATTGATTGAAACAAGCACATCTACACTTCCATGGAACTTGGAATGCATTGAATTTCATTCAAGAAGGAGTCTTTGATGATGACTACCATTTTTTACAAGTATTTTATGTATAATTGTTGTATAATGGGACCGTTCCTTGATTTAATCGTGACAAGGCTCCACATTTGTTGGAATAACTCATTCACACTTAATGATCTTGGAAATAGCTTGTTTGCCCACAAAAGGAACTAGATTCACTGAAACAACCACATCTACACTCTCTTGGAACTAGGAATGCATCGAATTTCATTAAACAAAGCTTCTTTGACGATGATTAGCATTTCTTACAAGTATTTACATCATAATTTCTGTATAATTGGACCGTCTCCCCATTTATTCATAACAAGCCTCAACCTTTTGTTGCAACAACTCATTGACACTTAATGATCTGAAAATAGCTTGATTGGCCACAAAAGGAGATTCATTGAAACAACCAAATCTACTCTCCCTTGGAACTAGGAATGGATTGAATTTCTTTCAACAAGTGCTCTTTGATGATGACAAGCATTTCTTACAAATATTTTCGTTATAATTACTATATAATGGGACCATCTGCCCATTTCTTTGTAGCAAAACATGACCTTTTGTTGCAACAACTCATTCACACTTAATAATCTTGGAAATAGCTTGTTTGCCGACAAAAGGAACTATATTCACTGGAACAAGCACATATACACTCCATGGGAACTAGGAATGCATTGAATTTCATTCAACAAGAACTCTTCCATGATGACTAGCTCTTCATACAAGTATTTTCAATATAATTAATGTATAATGGGACCGTCTCCCCATTTATTCATAACAAGGCTCAACATTTTGTTGTAACAACTCATTCACTATTAATGATCTTGAAAATAGCTTGTTAGCCCACAAAAGGAACTAGATCCATGGAAACAACCACATATACTCTCCCTATGAACTAGGAATGTATTGAATTTCATTTAACAAGGATGATGACTAGCATTTTTTACAAGTATTTTCACTATAATTATTGTATAATGGGACCGTCTCCCCATTCATTCATAACAATACTCCTCCTTTTGTTGCAACAACTCATTCACTCTTAATGACCTTGAAAATAGCTTGTTTCCCACAAAAGGAACTAGATTCACTGAAACAACCACATCTACTCTCCCTTGGAACTAGGAATGGATTGAATTTATTTCAACAATTACTCTTTGATGATGACAAGCATTTTTTACAAGTATTTTCGTTATAATTACTGTATAATGGGACTGTCTGCCCATTTATTTGTAACAAAACACAATCTTTGTTGCAACAACTCATTCACACTTAATAATCTTGGAAATAGCTTGTTTGCCCACAAAAGGAACTATATTCACTAGAACAAGCACATATACACTCCCTGGGAACTAGGAATGCATTGAATTTCATTCAACAAGAACTCTTCCATGATGACTAGCTTTTCATACAAGTATTTTCAGTATAATTACTGTATAATGGGACTGTCTCCCCATTTATTTGTAACAAGGCTCAACATTTTGTTGTAACAACTCATTCATTATTAATGATCTTGAAAATAGCTTGTTTGCCTAGAAAACGAACTAGATTCACAAAACGAGCTAGATTCACTGAAAGAAGCACATCCAATCTCCCTTGGAACTAGGAATGCATTGAATTTCATTCAACAAGGACTGTTTAATCATGACTAGTATTTCTTACAAGTATTTTCCTTACAATTAATGTATAATAGGACCATCTCCCCATTTATTCATAAGAAGGCTCCACTTTTTGTTGCAACAACTCATTCACACTTAATGATCTTAGAAACAGCTTCTTTGCCCACAAAAGCAACAAGATTCACTGAAAGAAACTCATCCACTCTCCCTTGGAACTACAAATGCATTGAATTCCATTCAACAAGGACTCTTTCATGATGACTAGCATTTCTTACAAGTATTTTCGTCATAATTACTGTATAATAGGATCGTCTCCCCATTTATTCGTAACAAGGCTCCACTTTTTGTTGCAACAACTCATTCACACTTAATGATCTTGGAAATAGCTACTTTGCCCACAAAACCAACTAGATTCACAGAGAGAAGCACATTTACTCTCCCTTGGAACTAGGCATGCATTGAATTTCATTAAACAAGAACTCTTTGATGATGACTAGCATTTCTTACAAGTATATTCATTATAATTATTATATAATGGGACCATCTCCCCATTTGTTCGTAACAAGACTCGACCTTTTGTTGCAACAACTCATTCACACTTAATGATCTTGGAAATAGCTTCTTTGACCACAAAACCAACTAGATTCACTAAAAGAAGCACATGCACTCTCCCTTGGAACTAGCAATGCATTGAATTTCATTAAACAAGGAGTGTTTGATCATGTCTAGCATTTCTTAGAAGTATTTTCATTATAATTACTATATAATGGGTATGTCTCCCCATTTATTCGTAACAAGACTCGACCTTTTTTTGCAACAACTCATTCACACTTAATAATCTTGGAAATAGCTCGTTCACCCATAAAAGGAACTATATTCACAGGAACAAGCACATCTACACTCCCTTGGAACTAGGAATGCATTGAATTTCATTTAACGAGGAGACTTTGATGATGCCTCGCATTTTTTACAATTATTTTCTGTATAAGTGCTGCATAATGGGACCGTTCCCCCATTTATTGCTGACAAGGGTCCACCTTTTGTTGCAACAACTCATTCACAATTAATGATCCTTAAAATAGCTTGTTTTCCCACAAAAGGAACTAGATTCACTGAAACAAGCACATCCACTCTCCCTTGGAACTAGGAATGCAATGTATTTCATTCAACAAGGACTCTTTCATGATGACTAGCATTTCTCACAAGTATTTTCGTCATAATTACCATATAATGAGACCGTCTCCCCATTTATTCGTAACAAGGCTCCACCTTTTGTTGCAATAGCTCATTCACACTTAATGATCTTGGAAATAACTTCTTTGCCCACAAAACCAACTAGATTCATTGAAAAAGCACATCCACCCACAAGGACTCTTTGATGATGACTAGCATTTCTTACAAGTATTTTTGGTATATTGACTGTATAATGGGACTATCTCCCCATTTATTCGTAACAAGGCTCCACCTTTTGTTGCAACAACTGATTCACACTTAATGATCTTGAAAATAGCTTGTTTGCCCATAAAAGGAACTGGATTCATTGAAACAACCACATCTACTCTCCCTTGGAACTAGGAGTGCATTGAATTTCATTCAACGAGGACTCTTTGGTGATGACTAGCATTTCTTACAAGTATTTTTGTTATAATTACTATATAATGGGACTGTATCCACATTTATTCTTAACAAGGCTCGAACTTTTGCTGGAACAAATCATTCACACTTATTGATCTTGGAAATAGCTTCTTTGCCTACAAAAGCAACTAGATACACTGAAGCAAGCACATCTACTCTCCCTTGGAAATATGAATGCATTAAATTTCATTCAATGAGGACTCTTTGATGATGACTAGCTTTTCTTACAAGTATTTTCATTATAATTACTGTATAATGGGACCATCTTCCCATAAAAGCAAATAGATTCACTAAAACAACTTATACACATTTAATGATGTTGGAAATAGCTTCTTTGCCCACAAAAGCAACTAGATTCACTAAAACAATCACATCTACTCTCCTTCAAAACTAGGAATGCATTGAATTTCATTCAACAATGACCTTTTGATGGTGACTAGCATTTTTTACAAGTATTTTCTGTATAATTGCTGTATAATGGGACCGTTCCCTCATTTATTCATGACAAGGCTCCACCTTTTGTTGCAACAACTCATTCACACTTAATGATCATGGAAATAGCTTCGTTACCCAGAAAAGTAACTAGATTCACTGAAATAAGCACATTTACTCTCCCTTGGGACTAGGAATGGATTGAATTTCATTGTATCATGGCACCGTCTACCCATTTATTCGTAACAAGGGTCGACCTTTAATTGCAACAACTCATTCACTCTTACTGATCCTGAAAATAACCTGTTTGCCCATAAAAGGAACTGGATTCACTGAAACAATTACATCTGCTCTCCCTTGGAATGAGGAATGCATTGAATTTCACTCAATAAGGACTCTTTGATGATGACTAGCATTTCTTGCAAGTATTTTCGTTATAATTACTGTATAATGGGACCCTGTCCCCATTTATTCATAACAAGACTCGACCTTTTGGTGCAACAACTATTTCACACAAAAGGAAGTATATTCACTTGAACAAGCACATCTACACTCCCTTGGAACTAGGGATGCATTGAATTTCATTCAACAAGGAGACTTCGATGATGCCTAACTTTTGGTACGAGTATTTTCTGTATAATTGCTGTATAATGGGACCATTCCCCCATTTATTTGTAACAAAGGTCCAACTTTTGTTGCAGCAATTCATTCACACTTAATGATCTTGAAAATAGCTTGTTTGCCCATAAAAGGAACTAGATTCATTGAAACAAGCACATCTACTCTCCCTAGGAACTAGGAATGCATTGAATGTCATTCAACAGGGACTCTTTGATGATGACTAGCCTTTCTTGCAAATACCTTGTTTTCACACAAATGGAACTATATTCACTTGAACAAGCACATCTACACTCCCTTGGAACTAGGAATGCATTGAATTTCATTCAACATGTAGACTTTGATGATGCCTGGCTTTTTTTACAAGTATTTTCTGTATAATTACTGTATAATGGGACTGTTCCACCATTTATTTGTGACAAGGGTCCACCTTTTGTTCCAACCACTAATTCACACTTAATGATCTTTAAAATAGCTTATTTTCCCACAAAAGGAACTAGATTCACTGAAACAAGTACATCTACTCTCCCTTGGAACTAGGAATGCATTGAATTTGATTCAGCAAGAACTCTTTGATGATGACTAGCATTTCTTACAAGTATTTTCATTATAATTACTTTATAATGGGACTGTCTTCCCATTTATTCATAACAAGCCTCCTCCTTTTGTTGCAACAACTTATTCACTCTTAATAATCTTGGAAATAGCTTGTTTGCCCACAAAAGGAATCATATACACTAGAACAAGCACATCTACACTCCCTTGGAACTAGGAATGCATTGAATTTCATTCAACAAGGAGAGTTTGATGATGCCTAACTTTCTTTACAAGTATTTTCTGTATAATTGCTATATAATGGGACCGTTCCTCAATTTATTCGTGACAAGGCTTGACCTTTTGTCACCACAACTCATTCGCACTTAATGATCTTAGAAATAGATTGTTTGCCCACAAAACGAACTCTATTCACTGAAACAAGCACATCTACACTCCCTTGGAACTAGGAATGCATTGAATTTCATTCAACAAGAACTCTTTGATCATGACTAGCATTTCTTACAAGCATTTTCAATATAATTACTGTATAATGGGGCTTTCTCCCCATTTATTATTAACAAAGCTCCACCTTTTGTTGCAACAACTCATTCACTCTTAATGAGCTTGGAAATAGCTTGTTTGCCCACAAAAGGAACTCGATTTACTAGGACAAGCACACCTACACTCCCTTAGAACTAGCAATGCAATGATTTCATTCAACAAGGAATCTTTGATCATGACTAGCATTTTTTAAAAGTATTTTCAATATAATTACTGTATATTGACACTATCTCATCATATATTCATAATAAGACTCTACCTTTTGTTGCAACAACTCATTCACACTTAATGATCTTAGAAATAGCTTCTTTGCCCACAAAAGGAATTAGATTCACTAAAACAAGCGTATCTACACTCCCTTGGAATTGGGAATGCATTGAATTTTGTTCAACAAAGAGTCTTCGATGATGACTAGTTTTTTTTACAAGTATTTTCGTTATAATTACTGTATAATGGCACCATGCCCCCATTTATTCGTGGCAGGGCTTGACCTTTTGTTGCAACAACTCATTCACTCCTAATAATCTTGGAAATAGATTGTTTGCCCACAAAAGGAACAATATTCACTTCAACAAGCACATCTACACTCCCTGAAAACTAGGAATGCGTTGAATTTTATTCACCAAGGGCTTTTTGATGATGACTAGCATTTCTTGTATTTTCGGTATAATTATTGTATAATCGGACTGTCTCCCCTTTTATTCATAACAAGGCTGCACCTTTTGTTGCAGCAACTCATTCAAACTTAATGATCTTGTAAATAGCTTGTTTACCCACAAAAGGAACTATTTTCACTCAAACAAGCACATCTACACTCCCATGGAACTAGGAATGCATTGAATTTCATTCAATAAGGACTGTTTGATCATGACTAGCATTTCTTACAAGTGTTTTCGGTATAATTACCGTATAATTGGATTGTGTCCCTATTTATTCGTAACATGGCTCCACCGTTTGTTGCAACAACTCATTCACACTACATGATCTTGGAAATAGCTTGTTTGCAGACAAAAGGAACTATCTTCACTAAAACAAACACATCTACACTCCCTTGGAACTAGGAGTGCATTGAATTTCATTCAACAAGGAGTCTTTGATGATGAGTAGCATTTTCTACAAGTATTTTCGGTATAATTACTGTATAATGGGACCGTCTCACAGTTTATTCGTAAGAAGGCTCCACCTTTTGTTGCAACAGCTCATTCACACTTAATGATATCTGAAATAGCTTGTTTCCCATAAAAGGAACTATATTGACTAAAACAAGCACATCTACACTCCCTTGGAACTAGGAGTGCATTGAATTTTGTTCAACAAGGAGTCTTTGATGATGGCTAGCATTTTCTACAAGTATTTTCAGTATAATTACTGTATAAGGGGACCATCTCACAATTTATTCGTAAGAAGGCTCCACCTTTTGTTGCAACAGCTCATTCACACTTAATGATTTTGGAAATAGCTTGTTTGCCCACAAAAGGAATTATATTGACTAAAAAAAGCACAACTACACACCCCTTGGAACTAGGAATACATTGAATTTCATTCAACAAGGACTCTTTGATCATAATTATAATTTCTTACAAGTAGTTTTGGTATAATTACTCTATAATGGGACCGTCTCCCCATTGATTCGTAACAAGGCTCAACCTTTTGTTGCAACAGCTCATTCACTCTTAATGATCTTGAAAATAGCTTATTTGCCCACAAAAGGAACTAGATTCACTGAAACAAGCACATCTACTCTCCCTTAGAACTAGGAATGCGTTGAATTTCATTCAACAAGGACTCTTTGATGATGACTAGCATTTCTTACAAGTATTTTTGGTATAATTACTGTATAATGGGACCGTCTCACAACTTATTCCTAAGAAGGCTCCACCTTTTATTGCAACAGCTCATTTACACTTAATGATATTAGATATAGCTTGTTTGCCCACAAAAGGAACTATATTCGCTAAAAAAGAACATCACACTCCCTTGGAAGTAGGAATGCATTGAATTTCATTCAACAAGGACTCTTTGATCATGACTAGCATTTCTCACAAGTATTTTCGGTATAATTAATGTATAATGGGACCGTTTGGCCATTTATTCGTAATAAGACTCAACCTTTTGTTGCAACAACTCATTTACACTTAATGATCTTGGAAATAGCTTATTTTCCCACAAAAGGAACTATATTCATTGGAGGAAGCACATCTACACTCCTTTGGAACTAGGATTGCATTGAATTTCATCCATCAAGGAGACTTTGATGATGACTAGCATTTTTTACAATTATTTTTTGTATAATGGGACCCTTCCCCCATTTATTCGTGACAAGGCTCCACCTTTTGTTGCACCAACTCATTCACACTAAATGATCTTCAAAATAGCTTGTTTGCCCACAAAAGGAACAAGATTCACTGAAACAAGCACATCAACCCTCCCTTGGAACTAGGAATGCATTAAATTTCATTCAACAAGGAGTCTTTGATGATGACTACAATTTTTTACAAGTATTTTCTGTATAATTTCTGTATAATGGGACTGTTCCCCCATTTATTACTAACAAGGCTCCACCATTTGTTGCAACAACTCATTCACACTTAATGATGTTGAAAATAGCTTCTTTGCCCACACAAGGAACAAGATTCACTAAAACAAGCACATCAACCCTCCCTTAGAACTAGGAATACATTAAATTTCATTCAACAAGGAGACTTTGATGATGACTAGCTTTTTTTACAAGTATTTTCTGTATAATTGCTGTATAATGGGACTATTCCCCTATTCATTCGTGACCAGGCTCCACCTTTTCTTGCAACAACTCATTCACACTTAATGATCTTGAAAATAGCTCGTTTGCCCACAAGGGGAACTAGATTCACTGAAACAAGCACATTTACTCCCCTTGGGAACTACGAATGCATTGAATTTCATTCAACAAGGACTGTTTGATCATGACTAGCTTTTCTTACAAGTATTTTCGCTAGAATTACTGAATAATTGGACTGTCTCCCCATTTATTCATAACAAGGCTCCACCATTTGTTGCAACAACTCATTCATTCTTAATGATCTTGAAAATAGCTTGTTTGCCCAGAGAAGGAACTATCTTCACTCAACCAAGCACATCTACACTCCCTTAGATGTAGGAGTGCATTAAATTTCATTCAATAAGGAGTCTTTCATGATGACTAGCATTTTCCACAAGTATTTTTGGTATAATTACTATATAATTGGACTGTCTCCCCAGTTATTCATAACAAGGCTCCACATTTTGTTGCAACAACTCATTCACACTTAATGATCTTGGAAATAGCTTGTTTGCCCACCAAAGGAACTATATTCAGTGAAACAAGCACATCTACACTCCCTTGGAACTAGGAATCCATTCAATTTCATTCAACAAGGAGACTTTGATGATGAGTAGCAATTTTTACAATTATTTTCTGTATAATTGTTGTTTAATGGGACGGTTCCCTCATTTATTCATGGCAAGGCTCTACCTTTTGTTGCAACAACTCATTGACACTTAATGATCTTGAAAATAGCTTGTTTGCCCACAAAAGGAACTAGATTCACTGAAACAAGGACATCTACTCTCTCTAGGAACTAGGAATGCATTGAATGTCATTCAAGAAGGACTATTTCATCATGACTGGTATTTCTTACAAGTGTTTTCGGTATAATTACTATATAATGGGATTGTCTCCCTAATTATTCGTAACAAGGCTCAACTTTTTCTTGCAACAACTCATTCACACTTAAAGATCTTGAAAATAGCTTTCTTCCCCACAAAAGGAACTATATTCACAGGAACAAGCACATCTACACTCCGTTGGAACTAGGAATGCATTGAATTTCATTCAATAAGGAGACTTTGTTGATGCCTAGCTTTTCTTACATGTATTTTCTGTCTAATTGCTGTATAATGGGACCATTCCTCCATTTATTCTTGACAAAGGTCCACCTCTTATTGTAACAACTCATTTACACTTAATGATATTTAAAATAGCTTGGTTTTCCACAAAGGAAACTAGATTCCCCGAAACAAGCACATCTAGGAATGCATTGAATTTCATTCCACAAGGACTCTTTGATGATGACTAGCATTTCTCACAAGTATTTTTGGTATAATTATGTATAAAGGGACTGTCTCCCCATTTATTTGTAACAATGCTCCACCTTTTGTTGTAACAACTCATTTAATATTAATGAGATTGAAAATATCTTGTTTGCCTAAAAAGGGTACTAGATTCACTGAAACAACCACATTTACTCTCCCTTGGAACTTGGAATATATTGAATTTCATTCAATAAGGACTTTAAGATGATGACTAGCATTTCTTACAAGTATTTTCGTTATAATTATTGTATAATGGGACCGCCACCCCATTTATCCGTAATAAGGCTCAACCTTGTGTTGCAATAACTCATTCACTCTTAATGATCATGAAAATAGCTTGTTTGCCGACAAAAGGAGCTAGATTAACTGCAACAACCACATCTACTATCCCTTAGAATTAGGAATGCGTTGAATTTCATTCAACAAGGACTCTTTGATGATGATAGCATTTCTTACAAGTATTTTCAGTATAATTATTATATAATGGGACCGTCTCCCCATTTATTTGGAACAAGGCTCCACCTTTTGTTGCAACAACTCATTCACACTTAATGGTCTTAGAAATAGCTTGTTTGCCCACAAAAGGAACTCGATTTACTGGAACAAACACATCTACACTGCCTTGGAACTAGGAATGCATTGAATATCATTCAACAAGGAGTCTTTGATGACGATTAGCATTTTTTACAAGTATTTCCTGTATAATTTCTTTATAATGGGACCATTCCCCCATTTATTCGTGACAAGGCTGCAACCTTTTGTTGCAACAACTCATTCACACTTAGTGATATTTAAAATAGCTTCTTTGCCCGCAAAAGGAAGTAGATTCATTGAAACAAGCACATCTACTCTCCTTTGAAACTAGGAATGCGTTGAATTTCATTTAACAAGGAGTCTTTAATGATGACTAGCATTTCTCACATGTATTTTCATTATAATAACTATATGAGGGGAACATCTCCCAAGTTATTCGTAACAAGACTCAACCTGTTATCACAACAGCTCATTCACACTTAATGATCTTGGAAATAGCTTGTCTGCCCACAAAAGGAACTATATTCACAAGAGCAAGCACATCTACACTCCCTTGTCGCAAGGAATGCATTGAATTTCATTCAACAAGGATCCTTTGATGATGACTAGCTTTTTTTTACAGGTATTTTCTCTATAATGCTGTATAATGGGACCATTCCCCCATTTATTCATGACAAGGCTCCACCTTTTGTTGGAACAACTCATTCACACTTAATGATCTTGGAAATAGTTGTTTGCCCACAAAAGGAAGTAGATTCAGAGAAACAAGCACATCTACTCTCCCTTGGAACTAGGAATGTATTGAATTTCATTCAACAAGGAGACTTTGATGATGACTAGCTTTTTTTACAAGTATTTTCTGTATAATTGCTGTAAAATGGGACTGTTCCCCCAGTTATTCTTGACAAGACTCCAGCTTTTGTTGGAACAAGTCATTCACACTTCATGATCTTGGCAACAGCTTGTTTGCCCACAAAAGGAACTAGATTCACTGAAACAAGCACATCTACTCNCACAAAGGAAACTAGATTCCCCGAAACAAGCACATCTTAGGAATGCATTGAATTCATTCCACAAGGACTCTTTGATGATGACTAGCATTTCTCACAAGTATTTTTGGTATAATTATGTATAAAGGGACTGTCTCCCATTTATTTGTAACAATGCTCCACACTTTTGTTGTAACAAAACTCATTTAATATTAATGAGATTGAAAATATCTTGTTTGCCTAAAAAGGGTACTAGATTCACTGAAACAACCACATTTACTCTCCCTTGGAACTTGGAATATATTGATTTCATTCAATAGGACTTAAGATGATGACTAGCATTTCTTACAAGTATTTTCGTTATATTATTGTATAATGGACCGCCACTCCATTTATCCGTAATAAGGCTCACCTTGTGTTGCAATAACTCATCACTCTTAATGATCATGAAAATAGCTTGTTTGCCGACAAAAGGAGCTAGATTAACTGCAACAACCACATCTACTATCCCTTAGAATTAGGAATGGCGTTGAATTTCATTCAACAAGGACTCTTTGATGATGATAGCATTTCTTACAAGTATTTTCAGTATAATTATTATATAATGGGACCGTCTCCCCATTTATTTGGAACAAGGCTCCACCTTTTGTTGCAACAACTCATTCACACTTAATGGTCTTAGAAATAGCTTGTTTGCCACAAAAGGAACTCGATTTACTGAACAAACACATCTACACTGCCTTGGAACTAGGAATGCATTGAATATCATTCAACAAGGAGTCTTTGATGACGATTAGCATTTTTTACAAGTATTTCCTGTATAATTTCTTTATAATGGGACCATTCCCCCATTTATTCGTGACAAGGCTGCACCTTTTGTTGCAACAACTCATTCACACTTAGTGATATTTAAAATAGCTTCTTTGCCCGCAAAAGGAAGTAGATTCATTGAAACAAGCACATCTACTCTCCTTTGAAACTAGGAATGCGTTGAATTTCATTTAACAAGGAGTCTTTAATGATGACTAGCATTTCTCACATGTATTTTCATTATAATAACTATATGAGGGGAACATCTCCCAAGTTATTCGTAACAAGACTCAACCTGTTATCACAACAGCTCATTCACACTTAATGATCTTGGAAATAGCTTGTCTGCCCACAAAAGGAACTATATTCACAAGAGCAAGCACATCTACACTCCCTTGTCGCAAGGAATGCATTGAATTTCATTCAACAAGGATCCTTTGATGATGACTAGCTTTTTTTACAGGTATTTTCTCTATAATTGCTGTATAATGGGACCATTCCCCCATTTATTCATGACAAGGCTCCACCTTTTGTTGGAACAACTCATTCACACTTAATGATCTTGGAAATAGTTTGTTTGCCCACAAAAGGAAGTAGATTCAGAGAAACAAGCACATCTACTCTCCCTTGGAACTAGGAATGTATTGAATTTCATTCAACAAGGAGACTTTGATGATGACTAGCTTTTTTTACAAGTATTTTCTGTATAATTGCTGTAAAATGGGACTGTTCCCCCAGTTATTCTTGACAAGACTCCAGCTTTTGTTGGAACAAGTCATTCACACTTCATGATCTTGGCAACAGCTTGTTTGCCCACAAAAGGAACTAGATTCACTGAAACAAGCACATCTACTCTCCCTTGGAACTAGGAATGCATTGAATTTCATTCAACAAGCAGTCTTTGATGATGACTAGCATTTTTTACAACCATTTTCTGTATAATTGTTGTATAATGGGACCATTCCCCCATTTATTCATGACAAGGCTCCACCTTTTGTTCGAACAACTCATTCACACTTAATGATCTTGGAAACAGCTTGTTTGCCTACAAAACAAACTAGATTCACCGAAACAAGAACATCTACTCTCCCTTGGAACTAGAAATGCATTGAATTTCATCCAACAAGGACTCCTTTATGATGACCAACATTTCTTACAAGTATTTTCGGTATAATTACTGTATAATGGGACCGTCTCCCCATTTATTCGTAATAAGACTCCACCTTTTGTTGCAACAACTCATTCAGACTTAATGATCTTTGAAATAGCTTGTTTGCTCACAAAATGAACTATATTCTCTGGAACAAGAAAATCTACACTACCTTAGAACATGGAATGCATTGAATTTCATTCAACAACGAGTCTTTGATGATGACTAGCATTTTTTACAAATATTTTCTGCAGAATTGCTGTATAATGGGACCATTCCCCCATTTATTTGTAACAAGGCTCCACCTTTTGTTCAAACAACTCATTCATACTTAATGAACTTGGAAACAGCTTGTTTGCCCACAAAAGGAAGTAGATCCACCGAAGCGAGCACATCTACTCTCCCTTGAAACTAGGAATGCATTGAATTTCATTCAACAAGGAGTCTTTGATGATGTCTAGCATTTCTTACAAGTATTTTTGCTATCATAACTGTATAATGGGACCATCTCCCCATATATTTGTAAGAAGGCTCAACCTTTTGTTGCAACAACTCATTGACACTTAAAAATCTTGGAAACAGTTTGTTTGCCCACAAAAGGAACTACATTCACTGAAACAACCACATCTACTCTCCCTTGGAACTAAGAATGCATTGAATTTCATCCAACAAGGACTCTTTTATGATGATTAGCATTTCTTACAAGTATTTTCGGTATAATTACTATATAATGGGACCGTCTCTCCATCTATTTGTAACAAGGCTGCACCTTTTGTTGCAACAACTCATTCATGCTTAATGATCTTCGAAATAGCTTGTTTGCTCACAAAACGAACTATATTCTCTGGAACAAGAACATCTACACTGGCTTAGAACAAGGAATGCATTGAATTTCATTCAACAAGGAGTCTTTGATGATGACTAGCATTTTTTACAAGTATTTTCTGAATAATTGCTGTATAATGAGACAATTCCCCCATTTATTTGTGACAGGGCTCCACCATATGTTGGAACGACTCATTCACACTTAATGATCTTGGAAACAGCTTGTTTGCCCACAAAAGGTGACAGGGCTCCACCATTTGTTAGAATGACTCATTCACATTTAATGATCTTGGAAACAGCTTGTTTGCCCACAAAAGGAACTAGATTCACCGAAACAAGCACATTTACTCTCCCTTGGAGCTAGGAATGCATTGAATTTCATCCAACAAGGACTCGTTTATGATGACTAGCATTTCTTACAAGTATTATTGTTATAATAACTGTATAATGGAACTGTCTCCCCATTTATTCGTAACAAGGCTCAACTTTTTGTTGCAACAACTCATTCACACTTAATGATCTTGTAAATAGCTTGTTTGCCACAAAAGGAACTATATTCACTAGAACAAACACATCTACACTCCCTTGGAACTAGGAATGCATTGAATTTCATTCAACAAGGAGACTTTGATGATGACTAGCATTTTTTACAGCTATTTTTTGTATAATTGCTATATAATGGGACCGTTCCCCCATTTATTCATGAGAAGGCTCCACCTCATTCACACTTAATGATCTTGGAAACAACTTGTTTGCCTACAAAACAAACTAGATTCACCGAAGCGAGCACATCCACTCTCCCTTGGAACTAGGAACACATTGAATTTCATTCAACAAGCAGTCTTTGATGATGACTAGCATTTTTTACAAATATTTTCTGCAGAATTGCTGTATAATGGGACTATTCCCCCATTTATTTGTGACAAGGCTCCACCTTTTGTTCTAACAACTCATTCACACTTAATGATCTTGGAAACAGCTTGTTTGACCACAAAATGAACTAGATTCACCAAAACAAGCACATCTACTCTCCCTTGGAAATATGAATGCATTGAATTTCATCCAACAAGCACTTTTAGATGATGACTCGCATTTCTTACATGTATTTTTGTTATAATAACTGTATAATGGGACCGTCTCCTCATTTAACTGTAACAAGGCTTAACCTTTTGTTGCAACAACTCATTCACACTTAATGATCTTCAAAATAGCTTGTTTGCCCAGAAAAGGAACTATATTCACTGGAACAAGCACATCTACACTGCCTTTGAACAAGCAACACATTAAATTTCATTCAACAACGAGTGTTTCATGATGACTAACATTTTTTACACGTATTTTCTGTATAATTGCTGTATAATGGGACCATTCCCCCATTTCTTCATGACAAGGCTTGACCTTTTGTTGGAATGACTCATTCACACTCAATGATCTTGAAAACAACTTGTTTGCCCACAAAAGGAACTAGATTCACCGAAACAAGTGCATCTACTCTCCCTCGGAACTTGTAATGTATTGAATTTCATTTAGCAAGGACTCTTTGATGATGACTTGCATTTGTTACAATTGTTTTCTTTATAATAACTGTATAGTGGGACCGTCTCCGCATTTATTCGTAACAAGGCTCAACCTTTTGTTGCAACAACTCATTCACACTTAATGATTGTGGAAGTAGCTTGTTTGCCCACAAAAGGAACTATACTCACTGGAACAAGCACATCTACCATCACTAGGAACTAGGAATGCATTGAATTTCATTCAACAAGGAGTCTTTGATGACGACTAGCATTTCTTACAAGTATTTTCATTATAAAAACTGTATAATGGGACCGTCTCCCCATTTATCCGTGACAAGGCTCAACCTTTTGTTGCAACAACTCATTCACACCAAATGATCTTCAAAACAGTTTGTTTGCCCACAATAGGAACTATATTCACTAGAACAAGCACATCTACACTCACTTGGAACTAGGAGTGCATTGAACTTTGTTCAACAAGGAGTCTTTGATAATGAGTAGCATTTTCAACAAGTATTTTCGGTATAATTACTGGATAATGGGACTGTTACCACATTTATTAGTGACAAGGGTCCACCTCTTGTTGCGACAACTCATTCACACTTAATGAACTTGCAAATAGCTTGTTTGCCCACAAAACAAAGTAGATTGATTGATGACTAGTGTTTCTTACAAGTATTTTCGTTGTAATTCCTGTATAATGGATTGTCTCCACATTTATTTGTAACAAGGCTCAAACTTTTGTTGCAACAACTCATTCAATCTTAATGATCTTGGAAATAGCTTGTTTGCCCACAAAAGGAAGTAGATTCACTAAAACAAGCACATATACTCTCCCTTGGAACTAGGAATGCGTTGAATTTCATTCAACAAGGACTTTTTGATGATAACAAGCATTTCTTACAAGTATTATCGTTATAATTCCTGTATAAAGGCACTGTCTCCCCATTTATTCGTAACAAGGCTCAATCTTTTGTTGCAACAGCTCATTAACACTTAATGATCTTGGAAATTGCTTGTTTGCCCAGAAAAGGAACTATATTCACTTGAACAAGCACATCTACACTCCCTTGGAACTAGGAATGCTTTGAATTTGATTCTACAAGGAGTCTTTGATGATGACTAATATTTTTTACAAGTATTTTCTGTATAATTCCTATGTAATGGGACCATTCCCCCATTTATTAGTGACAAGGCTTAATCTTTGCAACAGCTCATTCACACTTAATGATCTTAGAAACAACCCACAAAAGGAACTAGATTCACCAAAACAAGCATATCTACTCTCCCTTGGAAGTAGGATTGTATTGAATTTCATTCAAAAGGACTATTTGATGATGACTAGCATTTCTTACAAGTATTAGAATTTTAATGTCTTAAAGGAATAAATTCATTGTTGACAATCAGTTGAATTTAAATTTTCTAATTTTCTTAATTGTCTCCTTTGCTACAATGCTATATGAAATGATTTATATAATTTTTGTCTACAAACATATTACTTAAGAAAAAGCTAATGCAATGGACTCTAATAAGAAGTTTTCTCACTCCCCTCAAAAGCAATATGCTTGACCCAACATTAAAGCTTTAGATTGCAATTTATAATATTCATCCACTAAAGTGTATTTTATATAATTGAGTCCATTACTTGAATTTTGGTTCAATTGACATATTCAAATATTTTTCTTTTCTCACCATTCCAATGTAATGACATTAACAATAATTTTTAAAACAAAACATTGCATATTTTCAATGTTTAGAATTTTCATTTCTTTTAGGGATAAATGCATTGTTAGTAGTTAGTTGAATTTAAAATTTGTAATTTTTTTAATTGTCTCTCTTGCGACAATGCTATTTGAAATGATTTATATAATTTTAGTCTAAAGATATATTGCTTAAGGAAAAGCAAATGCAATAGACTTTAATAAGAAGTTTCCCCACTCTGTTTAACAGCAATATGTTTAACCCAACATTAAAGTTTGGGATTTTTATTTATAATATTCACCTACTAAAATGTATTTTATACAATTGAGTCCATAATTTGTATTTTTGTTCAATTAACATATTCAAATATTATGTTTTTCTCACCATTCAAAATGTAATGACATTAACAATAAATTCAAAAATCAAAACATTGCATTTTTTCAACTTTTAGAATTTTAAAATCTTATTGAGGTAAATGCATTGTTAATAATAAGTTGAATTTAAATTTTGTAATTTTTTTAATTGTCTCCTTTGCCACAATGCAATTTGATATGATTTATATAATTTTAGCGTACAAACAAATTACTTAAGAAAAAGCAAATGCAATGAACTCTAATAAGAAGTTTCTCCACTCCCCTCAAGAGGAATATACTTGACCCAACTTCGAAGCTTGGTATTGCTATTTATAATATTCATCTACTAATGTGTATTTTTTACAATTGAATCCATTACTTGTACTTTTGTTCAATTAATATATTCAAATATTATGTTTTTATCACCATTCAAATGCAACGACATAGCAATAAATTTTGAAATCTAAATATTGCACGTTTTCAATTTTTAGAATTCTAAATTCTTATAGGGATAAATGCATTGTTAATAATCAGGTGAATTTAAATTTTGTAATTTTTTTTATTGTCTCCTTTGCCATAATGCAATTTGAAATGATTTATATAATTTTAGTCTACAAACAAATTCCTTAAGAAAAAGCAAATGCAATGGTGTCTAATAAGAAGTATTCCCTCTCCCCTCAAGAGTAGTATGTTTAGCACAACTTTAAAGCTTGGGATTGCTATGTATAATATTCATCCACTAAAGTATATTTTATACAATTGAGTCCATTACATGTATTTTTGTTCAATTAACATATTCAAATATTACATTTTTCTCACCTTTGAAATGTAATGCCATTAACAATAAATTTAAAAATCAAAATATTGGATTTTTTTAAATTTTAGAATTTTATAGACGTATATGGGTAAATGATTTGTTATTAATTGGTTGAGTTGAAATTTTGTAATTTTTTAATTGTCTCCTCTGTGACAATGGTATTTGAAATGATTTATATAATTTTAGCCTAAAAGTATATTACTTAAGTGAAAGCAAATGCAATGGACTCTAATAAAAAGTTTCCCCACTCCCCTCTAAACCAATATGCTTGACCCCCCTCTAAAGCTTAGGATTGCTATTTATAATATTCTTCCACTAAAGTGTATTTTATACAATTAAGTCCATTAACTATATTTCTGCTTAATTAACATATTCAAATATTATGTTTTTCTCACATTCAAATGTAATGGCATTAAGAATAAATTTAAAAATCAAAACATTGCAATTCTTCAATTTTTTGAATTCTAAAGTCTTAAAGGGACAAATGTATTGTTAATAATTAGTTGAAATTAAATTTTCTTTTTTTTTTTAATTGTCTCCTTTGCCATAATGCAATTTCAACTGATTTACATAATTTTAATCTACAAACATATTACTTAAGAAAAAGTAAAAGCAATGGACTCTAATATAAAGATTTTCCACTACCCTTTTGAGATATATACTTGACCTAACATTGAAGTTTGAGATTTTTGTTTATAATATTTATCCATTAAAGTGTATTTTTTACAATTAAGTCATTTACTTGTATTTTGTTGAATTATTATATTCAAATATTACATTTTTCTCAGCATTCAAATGTAATGCCATTAATAATAAATTTAAAAATCAAATCATTGCATTTTTTTCAATTTTTAGAATTTTAAAGTCTTTTAGGAATAAATGCATTGTTAATAATTAGTTGAATTTAAATTTTCTAATTATTTAATTGTCTCCTTTGGCACAATGTAATTTGAAATGATTTATATAATTTTAGTCTACAAACATATTACTCAAGAAAAAACAAATGCAATGGACTCTAACAAGAAGTTTTCCCACTTCCTTCTAGAGATATATGCTTAGCCAAGCATTGATGCTTGGGATTGTTATTTATAATATTCATTCACTAAAGTGTATTTTATACAATTGAGTCCATTACTTGTATTTTTGTTCAATTATCATATTCAAATATTATGTTTTTCTCACCATTCAAAATCAATGACATTAACAATAAATTTAAAAATCAAAACATTGCACTTCTTCAATTTTTAGAATTTTAAAGTTCTATAGGGATAAGTGCATTATTAATAATTAGTTGAATTTAAATTTTGTAATTTTTTAACTATCTCCTTTGCCACAATGCAATTTGAAATTATTTATATAATTTTAGTCTATAAACAAATTACATCAGACAAACCAAATGAAATGAAGTCTAATAAGAAGTTTCCCCACTCCTCGTAAGAGCAATATACTTGACATAACATTGAATCTTGCGATTGCTATTTATAATATTCTTCCACTAAAGTGTATTTTATACACTTGAGTCCATTACCTGTATTTTTTATCAATTAACATATTCAAATGTTATGTTTTTCTCACCATTCAAATGTAATCACATTAAGAATAAATTTAAAAATCAAAACATTGTAATTCTTCAATTTTTAGAATTCTAAAGTCCTAAAGGGATAAATGCATTGTTAATAATTAGTTGAAATTAATTTTTTTTAATTGTCTCCTTTGCCACAATGCAATTTCAAGTGATTTACATAATTTTAGTCTACAAACATATTACTTAAGAAAAAGCAAAAGCAATAGACTCTGATATGAAGATTTGCCACTACTCTTTTGAGATATATGCTTAACCTAACATTGAAACTTAGGATTTATATTTATAATATTTATCCACCAAAGTGTATTTTTTACAATTAAGTCCATTACTTGTATTTTCCTTCAATTATCATATTCAAATATGATATTTTTCTCACCATTCAAATGCAACGACATTTACAATAAATTTAAAAATCAAAACATTGCAATTTTTCAATTTTTAGAATTTTAAAGTCTTATAGGGATAAATGCATTATTAATAATCAGTTGAATGCAACTTTTGTCATTTTTTTAATTGTCTCCTTTGCGACAATACTGTTTGAAATGATTTATATAATTTTAGTCTAAAAAATATTACTTTTGAAAAAACTAATATATGAGACTTTAAAAATGTATTATTGAAGAAAAATCAAATGCAATGAACTTTAATGAGAAGTTTCCCCACTCCTTTCAAGAGTAGTATGCTTGACTCAACATTAAAACTTGGGATTGCTATATATAATATTCATCCACTAAAGTGTATTTTATACAAATGAGTCTATTATTTGTATTTTTGTTCAATTAAAACATTCAAATATTATGTTTTTGTCACCATTCAAATGCAATGACATTAACAATATATTTAAAAACCAAAACATTGCACATTTTCAATTTTTAGAATTTTAAAGTCCTATAGGATAAATGCACTATTAATAATCAGTTAATTAAAATTTTGTAATTTTTTTAATTGTCTCATTTGCCACAATGCAATTTCAAATGATTTATATAATTTTAGTCTGCAAACATATTACTTAAGAAAAAGCAAATGCAATCGACTTTAATAAGATATTTCCCTACTCCCCTCAAGAGCAATATACTTGACCCAATATTGAAGCTTGGGATTTATATTTATAATATTCATCCACTTATGTGTATTTTATACAATTGAGTCCATTACATGTATTTTTGTTCAATTAACATATTCAAATATTATGTTGTTGTCACCATTCAAATGTAATGCCATTAACAATAAATTTAAAAATCAAAACATTTCATTTTTTCAATTTTTAGAATTTTAAGGTCTTATAGGGACAAATGCATTCTTAATAATCAGTTGATTTAAATATTGCATTTTTTTTAATTGTCTTTATTAGGACAATGCTACTTGAAATGATTTATATAATATTAGTCTAAAAATGTATTACTTAAGAAAAAGCAAATTTAATGCACTATAATAAGAAGTTTCTCACACCCCTCAAGAACAATATGCTTGAACCAACATTGAAATTTAGGATTGCTATTTATAATATTCATCCATAAAAGTATATTTTATACTATTGAGTCCATTACTTGTATTTTTGTTTACTTAATATATTCAAATATTATATTTTTCTCACCATTCAAATGTAATGACATTAACAATAATTTTAAAAATCAAAACATCACACTTTTTCAATTTTTAGAATTTTAAAGTCCTATAAGGATAAATGCATTGTTAATAATTAGTTGAATTTAAATTTTGTAATTTTTTTTTCTCTCTCCTTTGGCACAATGCAATTTGAAATGATTTATATAATTTTAGTTTGCAAACATATTACTTATGAAAAACCAAATGCAATGGAGTCTAATAAGAAGTTTCCCCACTCTCCGTAAGAGCAATACGCTTGACACAACATTGAATCTTTCGATTGCTATTTATAATATTTATCCACTAAAGTATATTTTATACAATTGAAGCCATTACTTGTACTTTTTATCAATTAACTTCTTCAAATATTATGTTTTTCTCACCATTCAAATCCAACGACATTAACAATAAATTTAAAAATCAAAACATTGCATTTTTCAATTTTTAGAATTTTGAAGTCTTATAGAAATGAATGCATTGTTAATAATTAATTGAATTTAAATTTTGTAATTTTTTAATTATCTCCTTTGTGAGAATGGTATTTGAAATGATTTATATAATTTTAGCCTAAAAATATATTACTTAAGTAAAAACAAATGCAATGGACTTTAATAAGAATTTTCCCCACTCCCCTAAAAAGCAATATGCTTGATTACTATTTATAATATTCATCTACTAAAGTGTATTTTATACAATTAAGCCCATTACTTGTATTTCTACTCAATTAACATATTCAAATATTATGTTTTTCTCACCATTCAAATGTAATGGCATTAATAATAAATTTAAAAATAAAAACATTACACTTTTTCAATTTTGAGAATTTTGAAATCTTATAAGGATAAATACATTTTTAATAAACAATTGAATTTAAATTTTGTAATTTTTTTAATTGTCTCACTTGCCACATTGCAATTTGAAATAATTTATATAATTTTAGTGTAGAAACATATTACTTAAGAAAAAGTAAATGTAATGCATTGTAAGAGGAAGTTTCCCCACTCATCGTAAGAGCAATATGTTTGACACAACATTGAAACTTGGGATTACTACTTATAATATTCATCCATTAAAGTATATTTTATACAGTTGAGTCTATTAGTTGTATTTTTGTTCAATTCACATATTCAAATATGATGTTTTTCTCACCATTCAAATGTAATGACATTAGCAATAATTTTAAAAATCAAAACATTGCAGTTTTTCAATTTTTAGAATTTTAAAGTCTTATAAGGAGAAATGCATTCCTAATAATCAGTTGAATTTAAATTTTGTAAATTTTTTTATTGTCTCCTTTGTCACAATACAATTTGAAATGATTTATATAATTGTTGTCTATAAACATATTACTTGAGAAAAAGCAAATGGAATGGACTCTAATAAGAAGTTTCCCCACTCTCCACAAGAGCAATATGCTTGATTGAAGATTAAAGCTTCAGATTACTATTTATAATATTCATCCACTAAAGTGTATTTTATACAATTGAGTCCATTACCTATATTTTTGTTCAATTAACATATCCAAATATTATGTTTTTTTCACCATTCAAATGCAATGACATTAAGAATAAATTTAAAAATCAAAACATTGGACTTTTTCAATTTTTAGAATTTTGAAGTCCTATAGGGATAAAGACATTGTTAATACTTAATTGAATTTAAATTTTGTAATTTTTTTTTATTGTCTCCTTTGACACAACGCAATTTGAAAAGATTTATATAATTTTAGTCTAGAAACATATTATTTAAGAAAAAGCAAATGCAATGGACTCTAACAAGAAGTTTCCCCACTCTCCTTAAGAGCAATATGCTTGACCCAACATTAAAACTTCAGATTGCTATTTAAAAATTTATCCACTAAAGTGTATTTTGTACAATTGAGTCCATTACTTGTATTTTTGTTCAATTAACATATTCAAATATTATATTTTTCTCACCATTCAAATGCAATGGCATTAACAATAAATATAAAAACTAAAACATTGCACTTTTTCAATTTTTAGAATTTAAAAGTCTTATAAGGATAAATGCATTGTTAATAATCTAATTTTTTAAATTGTCTCATTTGCCACATTGCAATTTGAAACGATTTATATAATTTTAGTCTACAAACATATTACTTAAAAAAAATAAAATGCAAGAGACTTTAATAAGAAGTTTCCCCACTCCCCATAAGTGCAATATGCTTGACCCAACATTGAAGTTTTGGATTGCTATTTATAATATTCATCCACGTACAATTAAGCCCATTACCTTTATTTTTATTCAATTAACATATTCAAAAATTATGTCTTTCTCACCATTCAAATGCAATGACATTAACAATAAATTTAAAAATCAAAGCATTACACTTTTTCAATTCTTAGAATTTTAAAGACCTATAGGGAGAAATGTATTGTTAATGATGAGTTGAATTTAAATTTTATAATTTTTTGATTGTCTCCTTTGTCATAATGCAATTTGAAATAATTTATATAATTTTAGTCCAGAAACATATTACTTGACACAACATTAAATCTTGGGATTGCTATTTATAATATTTATGCACTAAAGTGAATTTTATACGATTAAGTCCATTACTTGAATTTTTGTTCAATTAACATATTCAAATATTATGTTTTTCTTACCATTCAAATGCAATAACATTTAGAATATATTTAAAATTCAAAACATTGCAATTTTTCAA
The DNA here is from genome assembly GCA_020883675.1 of Bruguiera gymnorhiza. Classification (NCBI taxonomy): domain Eukaryota; kingdom Viridiplantae; phylum Streptophyta; class Magnoliopsida; order Malpighiales; family Rhizophoraceae; genus Bruguiera; species Bruguiera gymnorhiza. The sequence continues at coordinate 259,671 of JAIRCJ010000093.1, forward strand.
TTTTTGGAATTTAAAGTCTATAGGATAAATGCATTGTTTATAACCAGTTGAATTTGAATTTTGTAATTTTTTTAAATGTCACCTTTGCAATAATGATAATTGAAATAATTTATATAAATTTAGCCAAAAAATATATTACTTAAGTAAAAGCAAATGCATTGGACTCTAATAAGAAGTTTCCCACTCCCTTTAAAACCAATATGATTGACTCAACGTTGAAGTTAGGGATTGCTAATTATAATATTCATCCACTAAAATATATTTTATACAATTGAGTCCATTACTTGTATTTTTTTTCAATTAAAATTTTCAAATATTATGTTTTTCTCCTCATTCAAATATATTCGTATTAATAATAAAATTAAAAATCAAAGCATTGCACTTTTTTAATTTTTAGAATTTTAAAGTCTTATAGGGATAAATACATTGTTAATAATCAGTTGAATTTAAATTTTATAATTTTTTTTATTGTCTCCTTTTACACATTGCAATTTAAAATGATTAGCATAAAATTATTCTACAAACATATTACTTGAGAAAAGAAAATGCAATGGACTGTAATAAGAAGTTTCCCCACTCCCTTTAAGAACAATATGCTTGCCACAACATTGACTCTTGGGATTGTTATTTATAATATTCACGCACGAAAGTGAACTTTATACAATTAAGTCAATTACTTGAATTTTTGTTCAAATAACAAATTCGAAAATTATGGTTTTCTCACAATTCAACTGCAATGGCATTTAGAATAAATTTAAAAATCTAAACATTGAAATTTTTTCAATTTTTAGAATTTAAAGTCTTATAAGGATAAATGCATTATTTATAATCACTAGAATTTGATTTTTGAAATTTTTTTAAATGTCACCTTTGCGGCAATGCTATTTGAAATAATTTATATAAATTTAGTCAAAAAATATATTACTTAAGCAAGGGCAATTCCAATGGACTCCAATAAGAAGTTTCCCCACTCCCCTCTAAAACAATATGCTTAACCCAATATTGAAACTTGAGATTACTAATTATAATATTTATCCATTAAAGTATATTTTATACAATTGAGTCTGTTACCTGTATTTTTGTTTTCAATTAACATTTTCAAATATTATGTTTTTCTCACCATTTAAATACAATTGTATTAACAATAAATTTAAAAATCAAAGCATTGCACTTTTTCAATTTTTAGAATATTAAAGTCCTATAAGGATAAATGCAATGTTAATAATCAGTAGAATTTAAATTTTATAATTTTTTTTGTTGTCTCCTTTTCCATAATACAATTTGAAATGAGTTATATAATTTTAGTCTATAAACATATTTCTTAAGAAAAAACAAATGCAATAGACTCTAATAAGAAGTTTCCCCACCCTCCTCAAGAGCAATTTGCTTGACCCAACATTGAAGTTTCAGATTGCTATTTAAAATATTGATTCACAAAAATGTATTTTATACAATTGAGTCCATTACCTGTATATTAGCTTAATTAATATATTCAAATATTATGTTTTTCTCACCATTCAAATGTAATGGCATTAACAATAAATTTAAAAGCCAAAACATTACACTTTTTCAATTTTTAGAATTTTAAAATTCCATAAGGATAAATGCATTGTTAATAATTAGTTAACTTAAATTTTATAATTTTTTTTATTGCCTCCTTTGCCACAATGCAATTTGAAATGATTTATATAATTTTAGACTTGAAACATATTTCTTAAGAAAAAGAAAATGCAATGGGAGTGTGTGTGTGAGGTTATTTCTAACATTTTTTTTTTTTGTGTAGGTTAGTAGCATGACTTCAAAAGATAAGGGAGTGAGCCAAGAAGGTAGGAAGGATGATGTATTCATGTTCCAAGCTATAAAACAATAGTTTGAGCACATGAATATTGTGTTTGGTGAAATGGGAGATCAGATGGAGAGGTACGATGCTATTGTAATTGATTTGAAAAGGGCACAAAACAAGAATCTCCTAATGCATGAAGGCAAGAAAGGTGTAATCATTATGATGATTACAATGATGATGGAGATAATGATGCTTATTTTGATGATTTAGCTACTTTGGTTAGAATCACCAATAATAGTAATAGTTAAAGACATTTTAGGAGGTAAAACATTTATGACCATGATTTGGGTAGCATTAAAATGAAAATTCCTTTTTTTTGAGGGAAAAATGATCTTGAAACCTATCTAGAATAGGAGAAGAAGGTTGAGTAGACATAGGCATCTTGATTTATATGACATGTTAGATGAATTGCATAGTTCATGTGTCTTTTTCTAAAATTGATTTTAAGAGTAGATATCACGAAATTAAGATGAGAGAGAGAGACAAGTGGAAAATAGCTTTTAAAACTAAGGATAGTTTGTATCAATGGTTTGTTATGCCATATAGTCTCACTAATACACCAAGCACTTTTATGACACTGATGAATCATGTTTTGCATGCATTCATTGGTAAATTTGTAGTTGTGTATTTTGATGATATTTTTATTTATAGCAAAAACTTAGATGAGCATTTTCATCATTCACTTTTTGTTCTAAGAGTTTTACATTCTAAGAAATTGTATGCTAATCTCAAGAACTATTCCTTTTGTACTGGCCAATCATATTGTTTGGCTATGTTGTCAGTACTTGGGGTATTAAGGTTGATGAGGAAAAGGTTAGGACAATTATTGATTGGCCTACACCTAAGTTAATGATATGTGTAGTTTTCATGGTCTAGCTATGATGTGAACCCTAAAACATGGGGTTTAACGACCTAACACACACGAGGAATCAAGCAAGAATAGAAGAAAGATAAATTAGATTTCAATCATGAAAACCCTAGATCCCATGTTTAAGGGAATTTGAACTTAAGGCATAAATGATGACATTCATTGGGGCCCCAATGCAAGGAGTGCTTCTAAGGATCCATTGAGCATTCAAGAAGGGTTGATGACATATTTTAGAGTTAAAAGGATGAAAAACACACTTAACAGGTTGATTAAAGACATTTGGTCTAAGGAAGTTAAGTCAAGCTTTTAGGGTAACCAAGTATAACTTAATGTGGGCCAAGGTTTTAATAATTGTATAAGTATACAAAATTGGCTTAAGTGGTTGGGAAGAGTTGAAGCAACCAAGTAATGGAAATAGAGGACAAGAAGTGAACTGGTCATTTTGCTAATCTACTTTTTCTTTTGTGTTTTTTTTTTTCTTTTCATCTTATCAAAAAATCTAGGAAGACAAAAAGAAATTATAGGATTGTGTGATAGATTTTTCATTGTATATTAAGAAGTGGGGATATTGAGTAGAAATTTCGCCTAAAGGAATGTTGCTTAATTTTCTTCTTCTACTTTTAGTTGTTGAGTGAAGTGATGATGGAGAGTCAATAATTGGTTGAAATTAGAGATTACAATTTTTATGTACTAGCAATTAATTGATTGCTAATTTTTTTTTCTTTTGTGGCTTAATGATTTTGCAATTACATTTTTTTCTTCTTAATGGTCTTACCTTTATTTCTGTGCAATGTTTCTTCTCTCTTCTTTAGTGACTCAACATATGTCAGTTGGTTGTGTGTCTGTGTTTCTTCATTTGGATTTTACTTGATGGTGCCATTTTTTTGTGTTTAGAGGAACTTAGACCAATTAGAAGCATTATCCAAGAAGCTCAAGGAAAAAACCCTAAGAAATGAGGCTCCTTCTCAATCTATTGCTGCCACAAGGTGCTTATCTAGTTCTTTCTTGAGTGCTTTTTGGCAACAAAATTTAGTGATAGCTTTATTTTGCTGATAATTAGCCAAAAAAACAAAAAAGGAGGAACTTGATTAGAAAGCTTGAAAGTTTTGGCAATTGGGACTTGTAGTAATTACAATTTGAGTTTGTTCTCTACATAATATTGATTTCCTTTTAAACTAAAATAAAAGATAATGAAAATAATCAAATCAAGCCTAGGAACTAGGAGCTAATAAAAAAAATATATATCAAAACAAAATATTTTCAATGTATGGGAAATGACAAAATCAGCAATGAGAATTTTGTTGGTTAATGACTTGTTGAGAAGACTGATGAGTTTGAATGTGAACTGATCTTCTTGGCTAAGTGAACATTGTGAAACTTGTCAATGAGGACTTATTGGTGAGAGACATGGTGATGCAAGCTACATCAATTGCCTACTCCCTTAAAAATGAAATTAAGCCTATTTATAAGCTGAAATAACAACCCCAAGAACCTTAAAAGTAGAGACAACGATATACTTCTAAAAGATAGGAACACTCATATTTTATTGTAAGCTCTTATTTTATAACAAACTACTACTTTATAATAACCTCTTCCTTCATAATAAACTCCTACTTAGGAGTAGATTTTGTTACCTAACACTCTAATCATATTAATAAAACCTTTACCCTCTTTTAAGCTTGAATTCACCTCAATTGAATTCATGTCATTTGCAACCTGTTTGGCTCAAATATCCTCAATCAATCCCTTTGGTGCTTCTTTCATATTTTTAACCCTTGAATGTGTCATTTTCCCTTCATGAATGCACAATGAATCCTTAAAAGCCCTTTATGCATTGGCTCCTCTATGTATCTCATCAATTTGAGTTGTTTTTCAACTTTCATTGTCATGTACACCATGTCTTCTATTTCCACAAAGTGTTGCAACTCAACCACCTTGGTTATGTCTTTATTCAGCCCTTGCAAGAATCAGGGCATTGTTGCTTCCCTATCTTCCTCCACATTGGCTCAAATCATTACAATCTCCATCTCTTTTCAACACTCTTAGTGCCTTGGGTGAGTCCTCGCAATTGTTAAAACAAATCTCTGTAGAAATGGTTAGGGACAAACCTCCTCCTCATGATAACCTTCACCTCCTCCCATATATCAATACGCCTCCTTAGTTTCTTTGCCTGTTCAAAGCAAGCTCCCACCAAATAATAGTGTAATCAGTGAATTTAATGACAACTAATTTTACCTTTTTCTCCTCATAGTAGTTAAGGCAATCAAATACTAGCTCCATCTTCTTTTCCCCCTCCAAATACACATTAGGGTCACTTTTCCATTGGTATGGCAGAATCTTCATTTTGATGCTTCCCAAGTCACAGTCAGAAGCATCATGCCTTCTTGTATCCCGCTTACCACCTCAATTATTGGAAAATCTGGTTACTATGGTTTGATAATCAAAATTGGCATCATTGTCTCCATTTTAATCATAATCATCATTATGATTATGCTCCTCTTGCCTTTCTGCATTAGGAGCTACACATGCCTGTCCCCTTTGCAAATCAGCAATAACAGCATATTGCCTCTCCACCCAATCTCTCATCTCATGAAACACAACATTCACGCACTCAAACTATTTTTGCATAGTGTGGAGTATGAATGAATCATCCTTCCTATGTACTTCACTCACTCCATTATATTTCAAAATCATGTTGCTAATTTCACCAAAACAAACATTAAAAGTAACCTCACATACACTCCCTCACGTGTTTCTCTCAATCATTGTCACCCAATCCTTGTGTTTACTTCTCTCTAGTGGTGTCTTTTATAATGAGCTCACACTCTTAGTTTACCACTCTAACTTCCTTCCTCTTTCATTGCTTTTTGATGATTATGCTCTCAAACAAATGAACAAAGCAAGAAAGATTGCAAATTGGCAGAATAGCGAGTTTCAATGGTAATAAATAAATCTCAAGAAAGTAAATCATAAAATTGATTGATCCAACCTGATTTTAAAACCTGGCTTGATACCAACTGATTTGAACCCCAAAAGATGTGGCTGAGGGACCTAACGCACACAAGGAATTAAAAAAGAACACAAGAAAGCTAAATTAGATTTCAATCATGTAAGTCCTAGATCCAATGTTTAAGGGAACAATAACCTAAGGAATAAGGTAGGATATAAATGCCACACTCTAAAAAAAAAATGGACTTGGGAGTGATAAGTTGAGTGGAATGCCACATCTCAATAATCTTGATAAGTTCCTCCAAGTTCAAAGAAGAACCTAAAGTGGAGGTGCTTATTTATAAGTTAAAATAACAAGTCTAAAAATACAGATAGTGATAGACTCCTAAAATCTAGGTACACTCCTATTTTATTAAAAAGGAACTTAATTACAGTTAGCAAACTCGTATTTTAAGTAAACTCCTATTTTGGAGTTGATTTAATTGCTTAACCTTGGCACATTAAGCACTCCTTTCATATTAATAAAGTTTTGGTCCTCTTTCAAGTTTGAATGCATGCCATTTGTAATTTGGTTAGCTAAATGTCCTTAAGCAACCCATTTAGTGCTTCTTTCATCTTTTGGCTCTAGCTTGCTTGATTGGACCTTTTAGAATGTGCAGTGTATCTGTTGAATCTGCTGAAGCCCTCCACACATCCTCTCCAAGCTTTTCATCATTTTAAGATCAGTTTGTGTGAATGAGTTCTTGTAATGAACAGAGGAGCCTTGTTAACGAGAATTGAACCATTACACACTTGTAAGAAAAGCGAATAATGATCAACGAATATAATGTTTCTTGTAGAGACAAATGTTATTTTCAAGATCATTTTGTATGAATAATTCTTTATGATGAAAGGAGGAGCTGATGAATGGTGGGCTTCTAAGGATCCATTAAGCATTCAAAAAGGGTCAATGATGCATTTAAGAGCTAAAAGGATGAAAGAAGCTTTTAACAGATTGATTGAGAAGTTTGGGCCAAAGAAGCTAATCCAAGCACGAAGGGCAGTAAAAGTATATCTAAATACTAGCTGAGTTTTATTAATTGTATAAGTATGCTTAATGCACTTGTATGTTCAGTCATTGTAAGGGTTTAACAATTGCTAAAAAATACAAGTAGATTTATTGTCAGCTTATATATGAAGTTTGTCCTTATCTCTAGGTTCATTAATTCAACCAATAAATAGGTGTTATTTCATTGTTAAAGGAGCAGATCATTTGGCACCAAAAAAAAAAAAAAACTGAGAATTTTTTCCATTAATTCTTTCAAGAACTAAAGAACTTATCAATAACTAGCTCTTTTTGTTAAGTTCAACTCAACTTATCACTCCCAAATCCATTCCTTTTTGGAGTGTGGCATCCATATCCTTGATTATACCTGATGTGAACCCAAATGACCTGCCTTAGGGACCCAACACACATAAGGAATCAAACAAGAACCAAAAAAGTCAGTCAGTTTTTCAATTTATTGCTACACCTTCTCATGTAACTTCTTCACTATTTCAGTGATGTGTTAACCATGTAAGCTAGCATACTCATTAAGAGGCAAAGACATCAAGTCTAAAACTCTACACAATTTTCAAATAGAGAGCAACTAGTTGTAAAATGAACATTTCCGTTATATGCAAACTCTACATGTAGCAAACAATCTTCCATGTTTTCAAATTCATTTGAATAATAGCATGCAATGAAGTAGAAAGAGTTCAATTAACTATCTTGATTTGTCCATTTGTTTATGGATGGTAAATAGTTGAGAACACTAGTTTAACACCTATCTTACCCCACAAAATCTTCTCAAAGTAGATTAAGAATTTTGTATCCCGATCTGAAATAATATTCTGAGGCATGTCATGTAAGCGTACTATCTCTCTAAAGAACAATTCAACCATGTTGTTTGCATCACTAGTTTTTTGGTATAGGATCAAGTAAATATGATGCCCTATTCCTTTTAAAGGTGGCAAATCACTTGATTCTTTAGGAAAAATATCACCAAATTCTTACAAAAGAGAAATTACAACACCAGGCAAAAAGGGGTTAAGCTTATTAGTACTAAAATGAGCCTCTTTGTACAAAAGTACAATCTCTTTTGCATATAAACTCTCAATTTTTCTCTCTTGCCCTCTTCCTTCTTTTCTCTTGGTCTCATCTCCTTTCTTTTCTTTCCCTCCTTTGATCCCATCAAATAATAGTATCAATAGACTTAATGGTAGCAAATTTTACCCTTCTCTCTTCACAACAATCGTGATAGTTAGAGACCAACTTAACCTTCTTCTCCCATTCTAAATAGGTTTTTAGATCAATTTTCCTTTGGAATGGAGAAATTTTTATTTAATACTACCAAAATCATGATCATAGGAGTTGTACCTCTGAAAACTTCTTTGACCATTTCTATTATTTTTAATTTTGATAAAAGTAGTTGGATCATCAAATTCATCATCTTCTACATCATCTACATGGCCATAATATCATCTTTCATGCTTTCTTGCATTAGGATCCTTAGGGGGCCAATGCCTTTTTTGCAATTCTGCTATCGTATTGGCTTCCTCCTCCGTTCTATCCCTCATATCATCAAATCTGATATTCATGCCCTTAAAGTGTTGTTGGAAGACAATAATGATTACACTTTTAATACCTCCCTTCTTAGCTCCACCTTCATCCATGGAAGACATAATATTAATTATGCATAAAATGATTAGCATACTCATAAAATACTTCCTCATGTATTTCACTCAAAAATGGTGTCACATACCCTCGTGTTTACACTCTTTAAGGTTTTTTTTTTTTTCTTTATATGTGTTATAGTGCTGCCTTTTACCACTCAAATTTTCTCTCTCAATTCTTTATTAAACTAAACAACCTCAATCAAAGTCACATTGTTATTAACTAATTCCAAAAAATCATAATCAAAGAAATATTAGAAAGCATAAAGAATAAAGGTTGTGGATTAGAAGAAAACAACAATATTAAATCATAATACACAAAGAGAGAATAATTAGATTTGAATTCTTGTAAGAACTAGAAAGCAATAAGGTCTACTCCTTAATTTTAAGGTTTCCTTATGTTGAAAGATTTTAATGAAGAAGGAATTAAAGCTGCTATCTCCCTCCGACCTAGTTAAATAGGGCATATTTCTCTCTCTTTTTTTTCCCTTTTTCTTCCTCCTCTATTTTTTTTTTGTTCTATCTTTTTCTTTTTGATTCTAAATTTAAAGACAAGAAAAGATAAACAAGGGTTTCAGATTCAAAGAACAAAATGATACCATTTTGCATATTCAACTAGGGTTTGTAGATTTAAGGAACAAAAGGTATAGAATGCTTCCAAAAAGAAGAATAAGAGAAAAACTCAAATTTAGATAAGAAATCTAGATTTAGAGATAGGCTTTGATACCAATTGATGTAACCCTAAAAGACATGGCTTAGTGACCCAATATGCACAAGAAATCGAACTAGAACCAAAGAAAACTAAATTAGATTTCAAGCATGTAAACCCTTGATGAGAATCTTAGAGATGATGGGTGGAAGGCATCAAAGGATGCAAAACATCCATTGAACATTCCAAAAGGCCCAATAACTTGAGCTAGAGCCAAAAGATGAAAGCGGCACAAATTTAAGCTTGAAAGAGAGTCCAAGGCTTATTAATATAATTGGAGAATTCCTAATTAAGAGTTTATTGTCTATGTAAGAATTTGTCCCTAAATAGGAATTCCTCGTAAATAAAGATTTTTCTTAAGTTGGAATTTATGCCTCTTTAGAATTGCTATCTCAATCCATAAATAGGCACCTTTTGTAAGCTCTAGAACATCAAACAATTTTGAGTGAAATAAAAGTAAAGGTTTTTCTCCCTCGGTTCTTTTAAGAACTAAAGAACTTATCAAAAGATACTTCTCCTTATGGCATTCAAATTGACTTAGCACTCTCAATTCCTTTCTTTTTTGGAGTGTGGTATCCATATCCTTCTTAAATACCCTGGGTTTGTGTTCCTTTGAATGTTAGGTCTAGGGTTTGTGTTATTAAAGTCTAATTGTTCCTTGATTCTCTGTATGCATTGGATCCCTAAGCCACATCTTTTTAAGGCTTTTCACATCAATTGATATCAGAGCTCAACTCTAAATTAGGTTGAATCAACTCATTCTTCAAATTTCTACCTTGTAATTTATTTATTTCTATTTAGTTTGTCTATTAAGTGCATTACCATTCAAATGCACTAATTTGTTTGTTTGCAATCCTTCTCTTTTGCTTGTTTGTTTGAGACCATAACTATAAAAAATGTGCTAATGTCAATCCCAATTGCTATGTCTAAGTATTGTATTGTTGTTTTGTGTTGAGAAAAAGAAAAGAAATAAAAAAAACAACGAAAAAAAAGAGAGACAAAAGAAAAGCAAAGGAACAAAAGAAAGAAGGCATTAAATTCAAGTTATCAATAAAAGTTAACAACTTGGTTATATTGGCTACAACAATAATATGGTTTCCTTGCTTAACTCCAATTCTATCATCTATTTTCTTGTTATATCATTCAAGTTTGTTCTATAGGTTTAACCCCCTATTCTGATTTTTGTGAGTTTAGTTCATTAAAGTCATTTGAGTTGCTGTCCTTTTTTCTTTCTTTTTTCTTTTTTTGACTCCTTGTTCTCCAATTTGTTCAATTCTATGCCATTTATCTTATTCTATTCAAAATCAATCCTATTGATTTAGTTTGCTTAGCTCTTTATAGAGCAGAAAGGGGAAACTCGAGTGGTAAAAGGGAAAAGTGAAAGTTCATATAAAGAAAAGGCCATAAAGAGTGTAAACATTAGGGAGTGTGACACCTTCTTTTGAGTGAAACACGTAAGGGAGTGTTCTATAAGGTATCCTAATTATGTTGTGTAGAAGTAATACTATGACATCCAGAGACAAAGGTACAGCTCATAAGGGATCTGGTGATGTGTCCTTCATGATCAAAGCTATGCAATATTAATTTGAGCTCATGAATACCAGATTTGATGATATGAGGGAGAGAATGGAGAAGCAAGATAATACAATAGCAGAGTTGCAAAGGTGGCATGGGGAATATGAGGCTCCTAAAGCAAGAAGGCAATTGAGAAATGCCTATGACCATGAAGTTGATGTAGAAGATGATGAATTTGACAATTGAACTACTGTGGTTAGAAATACTAACAATAGAAGGGATTGGAGAGAGTTTGGGAGGCAAGGCACCTATGACCATGATTTGGGAAAAATTAAAATGACAATTCCTCCATTCCAAGGTAAGAATGATCTTGATGCGTACCTAAAATGGGAGATGAAGGTTGAATTGGTTTTTGACTACCATAACTATTCTAAGGGGAAAGAGGTAAAACTTGTTGTTGTTGAATTTACTGATTATGCTATTATTTGGTGGGATTAACTTGTTTTGACTAGGAGAAGGAATTGTGAGCAGCCTATTGATATATAGGAGGAGATGAAGGCTATCATGAGAAGGAGGTTTGTCCATAATCACTATTATAGAGAGTTGTATACAAGGCTATAAGGGCTCATTCAAGGCACCAAAAGTGTGGAGGACTACTACAAGGAGATGGAGATTGTTATGATTAAGATGAATGTAGAAGAAGATAGAGAGGCAACCATGACTCAATTTCTACAAGGGCTAAATAAAGACATAGCCAACATGGTTGAATTGCAACATTATGTGGAATTAGAATACATGGTGCACATGACAATGAAAGTTGAAAGGCAACTTAAATGAAAGGGTTTCCACACGGTTTGGGTAGAAATTGGGTTGTACCTTATCTTGGAAACTGAATTGGAGTAAAAGGGACAAGAAGGCTGACTACAAGTCCAAATCCAAGCTTTTCAAGCATAAGAATGTGGGTTTTAGCAAGGAGGTAGGTAATTCTGACCCCCTAACCAAGTAGAAATAGAGATGTTAAATGTTTTAAGTGTTTTGGCAAGGGTCACATTGCATCTTAATGTCCAAATAAGCATTTAGTGATCTTGAGAGGTAATGGTGATGTTGAAAGTGCAAGTGAATTATATCATGATTCTATGCCATCATTAGAGGGTGAAAGTGATGGAGAGGACTATCCAATTAATGAAGTAGCTATTTTCACAAGGCAAACATTAAATGTGGCAAGTAAAGGAAAGAAAATGAGGTGCAATAAGATAGCATCTTTTAGACGAGGTGTCTTATCAAAGATAAGGTATGTAGTATGATTATTGATGGTGGGAGTTGCACTAATGTTGCTAACACAACCATGGTTGAGAAGCTAGATTTACCTATTATAAGCATCCTAGGCCATATAAGCTTCAATGGTTGAATAAGAGTGGTGAAGTCAAGGTAAATAAGCAAGTGGCCATGTAATTTTCTATCGGAAGGTACTCTGATAAGTTTTATGTGATGTTGTACCTATGCATGCGAGTCATATTCTATTGGGAAGGCCATAGCAGTTGACAAGCAAGTGCATGATGGCTTCAAGAAACAATATTCTTTTGTAATGAATTAAAAACCCATCACTCTTGTACCATTATCATCCTAACAAGCTTATAAGGATTTGTCAAGGATTAAAAGTGAGAGTGAATAGAAAAGAGAGATTGACAAAAAAAAAGGAAGAAGAAAACATGAGGACACAAGAGAGAGAGAAGAAAGCAATGTGGCTGACTCAACTTGTCTGATGTTCCAAGCTTACAAGAGGTGTCTATTTATAGGCTAAGATAGCAATCCCAAAGAGGCACAAATTCCTACTTAAGAAAAGTCCTTATTTAGAGGAATTATTATCTAGGACAAATTCTTATACAGACAATAAACTCCTAATTAAGAGTTAATGCTATTACTTAGTCCTAACCCATTAGGTACTCTAATTATATTAATAAGGCTTGGACTCTATTTCAAGCTTGAATTCACACCATTCGAAGCTTGGTTGGCCTGAATGTCCTTATCAACCATTTAGTGCATCTTTCATCTTTTTGGCTCTAGCTCATGTTATTAGGGCTTTTGAATGTGCAATGGACTCTTTTGTATCCATTGAGGCCTAGTCCACCCATCATCTTTAAGGTTCCTATCAACCATACACTCAATGTTTAGAGGAACATGAACCTAAGGTATAAACAAAGATATGAATGTCACACTCTATAAAAGTAATGAATTTAAGAGTGATAGGTTGGGGTGTAACTGTCATCAAGTAAGACCTTAGTTCTTAAAAACTTCTTTAGGTTCATAAAGAACTTTAAGGAGAAAATTTCAAATTTTCATATTTCACATAATGCATCTGCGTGCTTAACAGTGAATAATCAAACCTATTTATAGGCTATAATAACAACTCTAAACACTAGAGGTGAGTTCCTATAATGATATACTCTTAAATTATAATAACACTCCTATTTTATTGTAAATTTCTATTTCAAACAAACTCCTAAAATATAACACACTTGCATGGAATGCCTTGAAGTATTATTTCAAACTAGGATGCAAGTTCTTGAACTACTTCAAGAAAACTTTGTGGGGTAAATTAGGTGCTCAAACTATTGTTCTCAATTACCTACCATCCATAAATAGATGAGCAAATTGAGGTAGTTAATTGAACTCTTTTTACTTTTTTACATACAATTATTTGCATGAATTTGAAAATATGGCAAGATTATTTGCTGCTTGTAGAGTTTGCATATAATATGAGTGTTCATTCTACTAGTAGTTACTCTCCATTTGAAATTATGTATGGCTTTAATCTTTGGACCCTTTTGGATTTGATGCCTTTAC